>JASGXE010017490.1:0-10794 GCA_030068105.1 Sinentomon sp. SZTP_YWyxl
GTAGGTAGTTACCCTCCTGTCTACGTGTAATTCGGGGCTTCAGAGGGAATAAATGGACGGTAGCTTCAATTCTTTCCTACCAAAGCCCCAAATTAAGGTAGGAACCTTCCTAGGTATTCATTATCCCAGCCACCTTACTGAAAATATCGATCATGGCCAGAAGAATGGTTTGAAAGCTCTACTCTCCAGCAAGACAGAAGCATTTCAACTTAAAACAACCTGGCTCGCTCATCCTTGCACCGAACCCAAACAGCGCAGATGTGCCATAAGAATAGTTCCTCATCGATGAGGCTCCCGCATCCCAAATTTTCAGCCTTGATGAACCTGATCCACATTATCCAAGTTTCTTGGATTTGAATCGAGAGGAAAGATCACCAAGGCCTGGGATTCACATTCGAGGCAAGGCCAAATTGATTTCAGGCTAAAATCAAAGCCGCCAACATGGTAGCAATTCTATTTTTCGTGGCTTCTGTGCATTCTGCACAGAAGCCACAAAACAGGGGTGGTCCCTGAAAACCGGACAGCCGGACAGGACTGCCGGACAGGACCGCCGGAACGCCGGACTGACCCGGACGGGTTAGGTTAGGTTAGATTAGGTTAGGATAGACTATCCTAACCTAATCTAACCTAACCTAACCCGTCTGGGTTAGTCCGGCGGTCCTGTCCGGCAGTCCTGTCCGGCTGTCCGGTTTTCAGGGACCACCCAAAACAGGTAAAATTTAGGCCCAGGTAGGTAGGTAGGTAGTTGAGTTAGATAGGTACTTGCCTCCTGTGAATCAATTCAAAAGCCCCAGCAAGTGCTACATTAATATGCGTTCAATTTTGACAGGAAATGAGTTGCTAAAGGTTTGTTGTAGGCACTTTTAAGTTGCAATGGTCACCAATCCCTCCCAGAACTGTGTTGTGGGGAAGGACCATTCAAAGGAAAACAGCTGACATGTTGGTGCTTACAGCTCAGTCATGCTGCCAATGGCCAGTTGCATTCATAAAATGTGACAGATACCCACCAGTTTGGCCATCAGCCATAACCAAGTAAAGGGCCAACTTTGTTGTGTCCTTCGAAATCGATGCCTCCACTGTCAGAGACATTGTCAATGGAACCCATTGGCACCTGGCTCAATGGCCGCAGTCCCAATCATCACCACTTCCAGCATTCCAGACAGTACCACCTGGACAGGGTGTCCCCATCAACTCTACCGCCGCTCCCACTTGTTGCCAACAACCACCAGCAGACTGGTAATCAGAGCAGTCCTGGTAGTGCATACAACAGCCCTTCTAGAGGAAGCATTCCATCATTGTATTCTCCTTACCACAACCCGTGTCAACCGACTTCACTATGGCAAGCGATGTACGACTACGACGCTAATGGAGAAGATGAGCTCACACTCCGTAGTGGTTTCGTTGTCGAAGTTCTCTCAAAGGACCCAAAAATATCTGGCGATGAAGGCTGGTGGACAGGAAAAATCGGTGACAAAGTTGGCATATTCCCGGCCAATTTTGTTCTGCCTGTCGGTCAAATTCCTCTCCAAGGTGGTTCACCAGTCCTTGGAAAAGAAGCATTGTTGAAACCATTTGAAATTGACTTCTATGAACTCGACATCAAAGAAGTTATCGGTGTTGGCGGGTTCGGCAAAGTTTGCCGGGCGGTTTGGTGTGGTCGGGAAGTTGCCGTGAAAAGTATTCAACAAGATCCGGACGAGGACATTAGTCAAACAGTGAGTAACGTGAGGCAAGAAGCAAGCCTATTCCTAAACTTGCACCACGAGAACATTGTAGCCCTGCTCGGAGTATGTCTAGAAGTGCCAAATTTGTGCTTGGTTATGGAGTTTGCCAGAGGTGGTCCACTCAGCAGGGTCCTTGCTGGGAAGAAGATTCCTCCGGATGTTCTCGTTAACTGGGCTCTGCAGATCGCACGAGGGATGTATTACTTACATAATATTTCTCCCATCACACTCATTCACCGTGATCTGAAGTCTTCTAATGGTTAGTGTTCTCAGTTAGGTGTTGACTTATTGTTTTTCTTTTGTCCTATCTGAGAATCATGCAATTGTATAAAAATGCTGGTGGAATGGTTGCCAGGTAGGAGCAATGCGAAATACAATTCAGTCAGAGTGGGGTGGTCAAAAAACGATAAGGACTCAGTTTAACCATTTCTCAGTTCAGTATGTTTGTATTGTACCTATCACAACATGTCGGTGAGTCTGGCCCTCTCTGTTCAGTGTTCAAACAAGGCATCATTGCAACAGGAGCCAGTCTGAGTCTTCGCATTCTGTGGAGCAGGTTGGCTTTCAGAGTGGAACGTTATTCCTGTAAAAAGCAACAGGCAGGTATTCCAGAACACCAACAAAACAAGGTGACGGCACATGTTGGCTGACAAATGGGATGCACAAGCTCGCTGTAAACACAAGATCAAGAAAAGGGACAGAAGATGGACCGTCATGATGAGTGGGTGGGTATCTCCCCTGACAAAGCAGAGAAGAAAGTAAGTGCAGCGCTTGTTTGTTTAGCCACGCGGCACGCAGGGATGAGTAGCTTCTCTATGTATGTTTTCGAACGAACAGCATTTGACTTGCATGTTGTGATTCATGCTCTTGGCATTGCGCAGCAGAGTGGCTGTTCTGTATCTGTGATTTTGGATTATGACCATGATATTTTGACCTGCCAATCCAGGTTGCAGTTTGCCAACTTGGCAAGAATGCTCATTTCTGTTTGGTGGCAACAGATGCACCTTTTGTCATTTTATCGTCAGTTTTCATTTGAAACCTGAATGCACGAACGTGTGGATTGCTATTTAATTGTTGCCTGAAATCTGAGCATTTGTGATAAAAAAAAAGTTGCCAAATTAACCTCTCTGCATTTGTCACAGTAGGTACCTACCTATGGTTCCGAAAATAATGCGGTTTTTCAATAGTTCATCCCAGAAGTTTTTTAAAGAAGAGCTGGTGACATTGGAGAAATCAGAATATTGGTTTCATTGGCTGAAGATTGCATCATGTGCGACTCTTATGAAATGAATACAGTATAGGTATACTGCAGGAATGGGCTTCGGGGGTTTTGGTACCCTCTCCAATCCATGACGAGGTATCCCTCCTCCCCGAAGCTTTGCCAGTCTCCCCCGCCCGAAGCTTTAGCCAAACCCCTCATCCGAGACATGTCGCCTCGGAATATTTTGGTAGGTTCCTATAAAATCAAAATTTTTTAATCTTTGTCATTTAGGTTTAAAAAAATGAAAACAAAACAAAGGCCCAAGGCAGGAATAATAATAATTATTAACACAGAGTCATTTTGTTGCTTTTAAACCTTTACAGGTGCGGATGGTGCCGAAATGGTCAAAATACTTCTACACATATTGAGAAATTTTCAAGTCGAAATATCTTGGTACATCAGATGCGCCCCATGAATGAAACTGCTGCATGAATGAAAATGTTGCTTATTTTGGATGATTGAGAGCAACCTCTTGTCGAAAACCTGAACCAAATTTCTTTGTGCCTTCTATTTTGTTAATTGACTGAATTTCACAATTAAAATCATTAAAAATTGTGAGGTAAATAAAAATTGAGAGGAAAAAATAGTAAAAAAAAACAAACAAACAATCCGGTGTGCAAAACATCGTGCAAATGCAAGGTGCCTTTTGGAAACTTCAAAAAGCTTCAGCTTCAGGGGGATGATGTCCCCCGGACCCCCTGATATGGGCCCTGCCCCTCGGAACCGTGTTGGGGCTGCTTCCCCAGGTCCTGCTTTTTTGGCTAGGTATTGGCTACAAGAGAGGCTACCTGAGATGCCCAAGCCCTCCCCACCACCTGGAGCCCTTTACCCCCACTCAAAGATTCCCTCCCTTCCCTCATGTCTGTTCACAGTCATTCCACGATTGCAGGTTTGCCTTCACTATTTTACCTTCAGAAGTTGGCTTTTTAATTTATTTTCGCGTTCCTTGTAACTAAACTTCAATTTTTACTCTGACCATTCTGCGTTTGTTTTCAGTTCTCCTCAGTGAGCCATTTGATGAGCACAATTACACAATGTTGAAGATCACGGATTTTGGATTGGCCAGAGAACTGAACAAAACAACAAAAATGTCTGCAGCTGGAACATATGCATGGATGGCACCTGAGGTGATCAAATCATCGACCTACTCCAAAGCAAGTGATGTGTGGAGGTATGAGCAAGTGTGGATTTTCTTCTTCTGATTTTGGGTTGATGGTACCCACCTATTTCTCACTAGTGTTGCGAGTTAGCTCTCTGACTTTGGCTGCTTCGTGTGGAGGTAGGTACGTAGTGGTTTATTGAGATAGGATCTCAGTCTCCTTGTGACAAATTGATTGCTATTTTAATGAAGACAGACCAATGCATTGTGGATACCTGATGCCACTGGAGATGACTCTGTCAGAACAATTTCTGCCACTACTTCTCATGTTGCATGTGTCATATCATTCAATACCTCATGATTCTTTTTACGATTCCATCTTCTTGAATTGGTTTTGAACTAGTTCTTCTCCATGTCAGGTGCTACTTATTCTGTTTGTGAAGCATTCTCCAGATCACCGTTTGTGAACATGTCAAATTTGCATAAAACAAATTGAAATCATGTTCATGATTTAAAAAGCTTGAAAAGCACCTCTAGCATGGCGCTCCCTAACTTATGGTTGCCCCTAGTTTACATTATGTAGGCCTATTTCGTGTTGCGACCCACTAAACACAGCCGGGGATACCTGGGAAGGGGAGCCCAATTTGGCACTGATTGACAGTAGTTAACTGTTGCGTAGTAGTGTTTTCCAACCTAACCTAATAACGGAAATTAGGTATTACTCGTATTTCTATTTTTCAGCTATGGAGTTTTGCTGTGGGAGCTTTTAACTGGTGAGACACCTTATAAGGGTTTCGATGCTATGGCTGTGGCATATGGTGTTGCGACTGGAAAGCTGACTTTACCAATTCCAACAACATGTCCAGCCGTTTGGAGGGATATCATGACAGGTGAGTATTTCTCATTCTTAATTAAGTCTGCATGTATGGCATGTGTCTGTCCTGTGTGCTCGCTCTGCTTGAATCGAGCTTGGCATTTGGGTAATTTTGGTACCTAGTTTAGCTATAGATCTGCCTAGTCAATTCAGTTGATGCAGCGGTCTCCACTAAATTTCATTCCATTCAAGCAACGTCTGCTGATGTGTAAATCAGCAGTGATTGCATCAAGAACAGGATTTGTGGAAAAAAGCCATAATTTTCCTGACGAGGCAATGATGGAGTGCTGACTTTACGGAAAAATTTGATGCAGTGACGGTTGGAAAAGTAACCGAAAATGCAGGAGTGTCATTCACACTCAGCAACAACTCATAGCCAATTTCCAAATTCACAAATTCCAATCTTGTCATAATAGGCTGACAGTTCATGATTTCTGTCAACATTTGGAAGCCCTTGCGAAATTGTACCAATTTTTTCATTGCCGTTGATCCCAAAACTTGAGGCAGTTGATTTCTGTCAACATTTGGAAGCCCTTGCGAAATGGTACCAATTTTTCATTACCATTGATGCCAAAATTTGAGGCTAGATAGCCTTCAATTTAATGTGCATCACTATTTTCAAAATGCTTTGCTCGGAGGATTGAAATTTAACACTCCCGTGCCCAGTGGTTAAATTGCAAACTGAGGACTCGGGGGTGCATGGGGGTCGACAGAGGGCTGGGCAGGATCACACTGGTCTCAGACAGATATTTTTTGGATCCCCGACGGTGAGTTGCGTGTAGCGCAACGCTGGGGGAGGCGTTCGGGGAGGGGGTGTCCCTCTCCCCGAATGGGAAAATTTAAAAAAAAAAATGGAACCTCAAATGGTGCTCAGAAAGCTCAATTTTTTACAAAACAGCATTCGATTAAAAAAAACCACTATCAAACAACCACGCAAGTACTATCGCGTCAAACACATGCAGGGTGCTCAGCGATCCGGGAAAGCCAGGGAATTTAGTGGTGGTGGGAAAATCAGGGGAAAAGGCTGAAAGTACTTTAAACTCAGGGAAAAAGCCTCCGCGACATGGTCGATTTTGGGGCGACAACAATGATGCCAATGAAGGAACAAATAATTATTCTGAGGCATTCTGTCTGATTTTTCTTCCACTGTCAGTGACTCTTCTTGGCAAAGTATGTGCTACAAGAACTGTGACTCACTTTTATGCAGCACACACTTTGCAGCTTCATCGACCCTAGATAAACAGCTGTGGCATCCACGACAATAGTTGACCACCCAAGAGCAAACACTGCTCAAAGCACATAGCTAAAGCAAATTGACAATTTTCAATCTGTGCACTTTTCAATAATTGCTTCCTTTATCAATTGCTAAAGCAAGTCAAACTTGCTTCATGAAGTACCTACCTACCTAGTTGGTGTACGGGCTTTGGAAATAGCATTTGATAACTACAAATATGAAATAACCTTTTTTGCCCATTTTTGTCAAGTCAAGAAATCCGTCAAAATGGACAAACGAAAAGGTATCCTAATTTCCTATTTTGTAAAACCAATGGAATTGGACTGAAATCATTTTTCAAAAGAAATTCTTTGTTTTTTATTATTATTTTTTTTGCAATACAAATAGTTCCAAAATGCTGGTTACATTTCCAGTCGCTAATTGCGCAGACGTTATCTTTTCAGTTAGCATTTCGTTGTTTCCTGATCAAATCCCAACAAAACAAACATCCCTAAAATTGTCTTGGGCACTCCAAATGTAATCAGTAATTCGGTATGGATTGGTTCCTAACATTTTTGTGTAATCAGATTTCTTTCCAATTTGTTGTTCAATTTATTCGTGATTTGTTGATTTAAAATAAAGCATTACCTACTCTTAAAAAAGGCAAATAGTGAAAAAGGAAACAAGTGGGTGGAAGATTAGATGGGTGGGTTTTCTTTTTCACTTTTTTTCCTTTTTTGTCCAGGAAATTCTTGGAAAAGGTGTCGAGAGTCTCAGGATAAAATGTCCGACAAATCATTGGCACTTTTTAATTGGCACTAACACTGACCAGTATTGTCCAATATAGTGGGAAAATTTGTCATATGATGTCCTAATATTTTTGTTAAAAAGTGTCTGGACCCCTTACGTTGCCAAAATAAAATTCAAATTTCTCCCAAATCTATTCGGATCGGTATCAGGGAAAGTGCATTGAGAAGTCAGGGAAAAATCAGGGAATTCCATTTTGACAGATCGCTGAGCACCCTGACATGGACTCATAATTCACCATTTCAACTTCAGATTTCAATTCAAGATGCAGAATTTTTGGTGTTGCCTTCGTTAACCATGGCCAAAAACGACCACTCACTCTTGTGGGTTTCGTGAACTGCCGCACCCCGTCCCATTTACCAATTGTTATTTATTTATTTATTAAGAACAATCAACAACCACATGCCACCTTGCTTGTGGGGCTTTTGTGAGATTATCTTGTCAATGTTTTGGATGGTTGACAAAAAAATATTATGAGTGAAACACTGAACTGAATGACACATGGCATCAATTATTATACCAACTTCTAAAGATTTCAATTCAAGAATCATAATTTTCGATACAACTTCAGCACGGTTCCAAGGGGCAGAGCCCCTGGCAGGGGATCCGGGGGACTAAAGCATGGGAACACTTGGCGATTCCAGCATGCATTTTGGACCTGATATCGTCAATACAGGGCACCATTTTGTCCAATTTAACGAACTATCTGAAATGACCTTGATTCTGCAAAATTTGCACTACAAAATTAGCATTGACAAAGAGAAGTCAAATTGCACAATTTGGGGGAACGAAGTATGATTCATCTTGGGGTGACGCTCCCCCTGGAAAATCACCAGGGGGCATCGTCCCCCTGCTCTCCCCCTCAATTTAAGCGCTGCCTGTGCCGCATATCGGTGTGGTTTCATTGCTAAATTCCCCTCATGAATATTTTTGTCACGATTAGTTTAGCCTTTCATGTAAAGTGCGTTAGTTTCACCTTAACATCGTTTTGATCTTGGCATTGCCTCGGCACTGTATCGTAATCAATGATGATAAATATGCTTTCAATACACTGTTAAGTGTATTGAGATTTGTATGCCATTTTTATGTGTAAAACTGCATCAGAGTTCTTAACTGGTCAAGCCCGAATGACGTACAGTTACGTCCGCTAAAAAAAACTGGGCTTACGTACGACGTAGATAAACGTCAAGACCAACATGAATGTCATTGTACGAACGACGTAAATGAACCTCCGCATTGGTATTCCATTTTCAAGGGATTTGAATTTAATTACGTAATATCAGCACCACTATCGCGAAGGTGAAAATATTCACAGCCGGAAAGAGGAAAAAACAGCGATCTAGCAGACGTTTATTCCGCCAAAATCGGTCCAACCGTTTTCAATCAACGCACTTTTCAAATTTCCCGCTTTTTGTTCTTTTGTGCCTTGTCGAAGGCGCCTTTTTTCACGATCGCGCGACATCTGCTGCCCCCGAAATTTGAATTTTTGGGTTGTCGAAAGATGCGCGATTTTGCAGATGCTTGTTTCACGTGATTTGCTGCAACCGTTCAGAAATGGCGTCGCATTGAAATTACCCGTTTTTCCCGTTTTTGCTCAATTTTGATGCGGTTTGAAGCGTTTTGTGGGTATCTTGGCCATTTTTTGTGCGGAGGTGTTTTTTTTTTTTTTTTTTTTGTTGAAAACATTAAATTATAGGCGATTTTGATGACAGAGAGCAGAAATCTGGCTTGGTTGGGCAGGAAATGCATGCATTTCCGATTTTTCCGTTTTTCGAAAATCCTTGCAGAAATTATTAATTCCGTCGGGGACGACACTCTGTGTTTCCGAAAAGTGCGGAAAAGCATTTTAAAAACAGAATTCGTAATTCCGGGCTTGACCGGTTGAGTTGACTCTATTTTCATTTTGATTCCAGAATGTTGGAAGTTGGATCCCCATGTGCGGCCCACGTTCGAATCATTGCTGTCAGATCTAGACACGATAATGAGGTCAGCCTTCACTTCGACACCGTACGAAAGCTTTCACATCATGCAGGCTGATTGGAAGGTGGAAATTGAAGAGGTCTTGCACGAGATGAAGCTAAAAGAGAAGGTTTGCAAATTGATATCTTTTTGATTACCTACTTTGCCCCAAGTGTATAGTGGTTGATTGTATGTAATCCTACTGGGAGGATGCAGATGAAATTACATTGCTTCGAAAATGCTGTAAGACCGGTGGCGAGACTGGGTAGTTGCCACATAACAGGCGATTTGGCAGTGTTGCAAAAATGTATGAAATTGATTAGGAGTACCAATCAGTTCAAAGATTCTGCTGATAGGTAGGTATTTTTGAGTTATACAGTGTCTTAGGTATGCTAGTGAGTAATCAAATTGTGTCTTGCGCCACGATCCGTTTCAAAAACAGTAATATTCACCTGTTGTAAGGCCATTGTAGGATCGAATATGGTTTTTCCGATGACGTTTCGACTCCAGGGCTGGAGCCTTTTTCAAATCGGTCGACACGTTCGAGCGAACGTGTCGACCGATTTGAAAAAGGCTCCAGCCCTGGAGTCGAAACGTCATCGGAAAAACCATATTCGATCCTACAATGGCCTTACAACAGGTGAATATTAATGCTAGTGAGTGCATAGGCTAGTGGGTCGACCGCTGTCTGGGAGTCCCTATTGTTTTGAGGACATGTAGCAAGGAGGACTGGCCCAAGGGCAAGCATTGGTCTCCATAAAAATTATTTCACCAGTTCGAGTGGGCTCATCCTTCCTTCAAATTATTTCATATCATGTGCCAAGACCAATTTTGGGAAATTGACAACAATTCTGGCCTGATGCAACAAAAATCCACCGTAGGATCAAAGGAAAGCAGATTAAGCCTGGTTTCAGCGCAGGCCAGTACATGATCTCAAGGGCATTTGAATTTTGACACGACGGGTTAAATTTTCAAGTACTGCCAGGAAGACATGGAATGATTGGGCATTAGGGCACTGGCATGGTCAATAAAATCACCAAAAAGAAAGTTTAGAGACTTTATTGCAATCTTTTTCAGCTCACTCAAATATTTGCTCTTTCACAAGAGATTCAGTGAGGTCACACATGTGTTTTGTTCAAAACAAACAATCAAAATAGTTTCAACAGGTGGTTTTTCAGCAACAGATAGTTTACTGTCTTGAACAAAACAACCAAAACAGTCTTCAGCAGATAGTTTACTTTCAGCTCACTATATCAGTGGGCTTTTATTTTATGGCAAAAGACACTTAGCGGGTTTCTTTTGCCGACCATGCCACCTTGAAATTAATCTTGAAAAATTGATCTAGTACTCACAGAACAGTTTCACCTGGCACAACCCTGAAATGGAACCAAAAGAGTTTATATCGATGTTCCAATTTCGTCTTTATTCTTTGCGGATGTTTTTAAAAACGTAAGGTAGGCATACTTAAAACGTGAAGAATTATCGCCCCATCTGTTGGAAAAAATCGAGCTACCTAGAGAAACAACATTTGGATAATACTCTACCAAATGTAGCCGATAAGCGATAACCCATCTGTATAGGATTTTCTCAAGCAAAAATCGTGATCACTTGTTTTGATGAAACCAAAACAAGGGTAGTGCACAAGAGTGGATGTCATAACTCACCAAAATGAGTCCTCGTGCACTCGGCTGCAACTTTTTTTCTGGCTTGTTTTGAAATGAAGTGTACCCAATGACACGAAGGTTAATTTCACCTTCCCTTCAACTTCCCACAGGAACTGCGATGCAGAGAAGAGGAACTCTCCCGTGCCATGCTCCAGCAAAAATTGCACGAAGAGAATCTCAAACTGCGGGAGCA
>JASGXE010017491.1:0-11029 GCA_030068105.1 Sinentomon sp. SZTP_YWyxl
AAAAATGATATTGATGACATTCTAAAAAACAAATTTTGTAACACGTTTGACAAACTTCATGTGCCCACATGGTGGCCTAAACGTTGCATGGGGAACCATTCTGTTAAGCAGCAATTCGATTCAACTCACAAGAAGCAGAGAGAGTGACTTCACAGCCTTTGCTTGGAGCACCAAAAACTGTGGTTTCTAAACTGTGGTTTCTGTTCGAAAGTCCTTTCACTCTGACTTGGTGTCGCGCCGAAATTTGTTCAGGGATGCCCAGCTTGAAAATGCTGCGGATTTTAAAAATTAAATGTGGCGACGACAAGAACATTCCTTTTTTTCAGGGAACGACCATCGGTTCCCGGATGGATTAGATAGGCCATACTGACCTCCCAGTTCATCCATATCATCCAACTCAGACGCCAACTCAGAGTGAAAGGACTTTATGCAGAACAGATTCTGATTTCAATTTGAGATTTCGTATTGTTTCAAGGGTTAAGTTTTGCTCAGAACGGCGGTCAGCGTGATTTGAAATCGACCAATGGTTGCGGAAAGAGCCAATCGAAGCAAACGGGTTTGGCCTACATTTGAGAAGTTTTGCATAAATAAGAGAAACCAAAACGCCGTTACATTCCAATTTTGTGGTTCGAATCTTCCCCCCTCCAAAATTTTTCAACTGCAATGTTTGCGCAACTTTTTTCGATCAAAATTCTTTTTCTCAATCAGGCTAGGTCAGAGAAGAACGGGTTAGGTTGTGATTTGAGAGTTTTAAAAAGTTTCCGCTTTTAAAAAGCAATTAGGAAATAACACAAAACAGATCCGACTGCCTCAGCAATTTCTCAATCATCGCACATTTGAACTTGACGGATTTTCGCCAATCTGAAGCGGATCATGACCTGCAACGCATTGTTATTTTAGGGCCCACACAAGCAGCATTAATTTTGGACGAAATTTTGACAGTTTCTTTCGTTATGAAGGGCGATTTTCGTGTTCTGTCAGTGCCCCTTTTTGAAGAACTGAGCTTAACCATAGCGTTCCTACTGAATTCATGTAAACACATCTATTTTTTCTTGATTTATCTACAGGTGTTTTAGTTTTTGCCCTTCTTAACTGAAATTCTTTCATTTTCCCAGACCAAGTTTGGCTCTGTGATTTATAAACGTATTGAGATATCAAAAGAAGGACTCGGGACGAAAATTTACATAAGGTTTAAATTGGGTAATTCATAATCCAAATCCACAATAACTTGTTTGCAGTGCAACGATGGGAGACAAGGCTTTTTCTTTATGGCAATGCCAGGTGGATGCGTCAATTCACGGAGGGAAAAGAGACAGTTGGCTCTCAAGAGCAACACGGGTTGCAATTGTTTCAGCGCCAGTCGAGATTACGAACTACCCAATGGCTGCTCTTGTGAGGGGGTTGGCTGGTGAGAACAGCACCTGAAACTGTTGAAATGGAATTGGGGATTGAACATTCTGGTGTCCTGACAATAGTTGGGACTCTGGTGTGCAAGAAAAATCTGATATGCCAGCCTCCCTCTCAGCCGCAACTATTGATTCGTTCATGACCTCGATTGGGCAACCCGGGTGCTCTTCGCCAGAAACTGTCTCTCTTCCCTCTTCAAATTGACGTTATCCAATCAGCGACAGCCTTGAAAGATCAAGCACTGTCTCATGTCATTACAACTGAGATTATTGTGGATTTGGATACGAATTGACGAAGTTTAAACCGAATGCAAATTGTTATTCATGAGCTGTACTCGCACTTTAAAAATTTCCTTGTTAAATCGCAGAGTCAATCCTGGCCCCCGGGAAAATGAAAGAATCTCAGTTAAGAAGGGCAAAAACTAAAGAACCTGCATAACTTAATCAAGAGAAAATATAAGTTCTTATACATGAATAATGCAGAATGAACACCATGATGAAGCTCATTTCTTCAAAAAAAAAAGACACACTGACAGAACTTAAAAGTCGCCCTACGTAGCCCCAAATTTCATCATCTGTAATGCACGGGCATTTCATAGGCAACCTTCTAATCCTTGCTTAAAAGTAGACGAATTTAAGTGTCACTTTCCATTTCGCCATGCACAGTACCTGAAAGTAAAGGAGAACATGTATTGTTGTACTTTTCAGTTTTGGCCTCCAGAACTTGACAAACCTTCCAATACCTGCTTAAAAGTGGACGAATTTATGTGCCACTAAACTCTCTTGCACAGAATTGAATTTATTGTACTTTCAGGGTGCTACCCTATATCGTACACACTCGTTAATTGACAATTAGGTTGACAATGGAAAAGTGAACTATTGAACTAATATCAATCATAGACAAAGAAATACAAATGCATTATCTGTGTAATCGTACACGAGACAGCAAGAAACGACACGGAACACAAAAACAGTTACACAACAGGGTCAGTTTGCATTAAGCCACCTGCCAGGCGGCGGCGAAGGGTGTCCCCCGTCAGCGGGGACGAAAGGACGGCGGCCGGGAGACCATTCCATTCCTTTACTGCTCTTCCAAGAAAGGAAAATTTGCCGACATCTTTTTTGAACGACAGCTGCCTGACCTTAAGCGAGTGATCATAGCGAGCATAGAAGGAAGGGAACTGGATGTGGGTCAAAAATTCTCCCCATCCTCCAGAATTTCTAAGAACTTTATAGAAACTCAAGATCCGCTGTTCGCTCCTTCTCTCAGCAAGGCTTTTCCACCCCAGTTTTCCAATCATTTCGGTGACACTGTGCCTCCTTCTATAATCCCCAATCACAAAACGAGCAGCTTGGCGCTGTATGCGCTCAATGGTTCGAACCTGAGTGGAAGTTCGAGGGTCCCACGCACAGGATGCATATTCTGTGATTGGGCTCACTAAAGACAGGTAGGCTAATTCCCGGATTCTACGTGGACATTTCCTATAATTTCTCTTCACAAATAAAGCGCTCTGGAGGCCTTCTTGGTAATCATATCAACATGAGCAGCCCAGTCAAGATTTCTTGTCAATTTGATTCCCAAATAAACGACATCCTTACAAGGGGAGAGGGTAACTCCTCTCAGCACATAGTTGAAAGCCTGATCATAAGCAGTGGCCGCAAAGTGGATGAAGGAGCATTTTTGGGCATTTAAACTCATTTAGAGGAAACACACCACTGTGAAATAGACTCCAAATCCTGCTGCAAGGCAGTACGATCATCATCTGAATCAACCTGCCTGTACACAATACAGTCGTCCGCAAAAAGTCGAATTTTTGAGTTGACCTTCGAGCAGAGGTCGTTGACATAAATTATGAAGAGCAACGGCCCAAGTATACTACCTTGCGGAACCCCTGAGTTCACTGCGAGTGGCTCTAAACACTACGCCATGTGGAGTATACCTAAAAGTAAAGGAGAACTTACACAATGACTAAGTTGTACTTCTCCGTCTTGGCCTTCAGAACTTGACAAACTTCGAATCCATCCTTCAGGGCCATCCAAGGCTTGCTTTGCCGCGTGTCGAAATAGAGCGGGATCTGCGCCGGGGTGCTGGCACTGAAGCTGACGCTAACGCTGGGGGTGCTAATGGTGCCAACTGACCGGTCTTCTCTTCATCGAAACTCGTTTCATCGAGACTCGTTTCATCGAAATTCCATGCCAAGCTGGGATCGTCAAAGTCCGATTATATGACCCTGCTGATGCCATATGCTACAAGTTTGATCAACATTGGTTTATTTCACCAATCTTTGCATCCCTGTAAAATTTACGAAAGAGTTATTTAGCTACGCTATTCACGGAGCTTATCAAGAGTCCTCGAACATAGACGATATTTTAAAGGACTTGTTATTACAGGGGCCATCTAATTTTAACAGAGCTTGGGTCAACTTCACGCCTTGCACGAGTGTTATGATGTTTTGCGGCGCATGCTACCATTGATTCTATATGGCACCTGAGTTAATAATGAACTCCTATGTTCGAAGACAATGAACTCCTATGTTCGAAGACTTTTGATATGAGTGTATACCTGAGGCTTTTCCACATTCTTCTTTGACCCAGTTGCGCATTCAATATCTTTTGGCGATTTGACTGGCTCTGGTCACGCCATGGTATGCCTTATTAGAAAGCGATTGAACAAAAAAAACTTATTAAAGTGATTGCCATTTGTATAGAAAATGGCCGCATGTATCCTGTGCTGGATTGAAACATTGACACTCGTTTTATCGGCATGTTATTTTCCGATTATATCGGCATGTTATTTTCCGATTATACCGGCATGTTATTGGCTCGATTTTCCCATTTAGGCCACCAATCTACATTAAAAGCGAAACCAAAGCACACGACACGTGCTGCTTTTCCGAGTTCGTTTTCCCCGATACGTAGTTGACCCAATTGCGACTTTTGGGTGTGAGAAGGGCTTTCTCATTTTTGATGGGGAAATAATTGTTTCAAAGCTGCTCCGCGTACCATCCACAACCGCCCAAAACACCTCACACACTGTCTTTGAGCCCATTTGCAGCCCCCGGGATCCATCCGCCATGATATTGAAACACGTACAGGAAGTTCCCCAATTCGCCTTCACACGGCACTTTATCATGGCGAGCTTAGACATTGTCCTTTGCATTGTTAAAAAATACAACAATGTGCTGTTTGTCTGTTTTCGGTTGCTCCTGTTGACAGCAGTTGATCCGCAACACATGACAAGGCTTCGAATGCTCAAATAATCATTTTGCCCCTTGAATTATAAAAGCTGCAACACACATCAACGTGTACAAAGCGGATTGCAGCATCTTTTTAAAAGTTAGGGGCAAATTTTATGCGCTCATTGCAAAATTTGATTACACGCACGCACCCACCTCTGGTTTGAAAATGAATCTGCCACGCTGAAAAAAATGCATTGCGAAATGCGGTGGACGTTGCCACCAAGGTGGCAAATCGTTTGCACCAATAACCAGTGGCAATCTGCGTTCCACCGGACCAATGGAGATTATTCTGACGGACGAAGCATTGGTGCCACTCTGCCACAAATTTTTCTCATGCGTCCAAAGTAAGAGTGTAATAAATTGAGCCCATTGGTTAGGACCTGCTTTGTCAATCGGTAGAAACTCTCCCATTGCCACCGCACTTGTACAGTGACTCCAAGGCTCCTAACTCTCTTCTCAAACAAGGACGTATAGTCTTTCACCATATCTGTAAAAGGCCCCTCCATTTCTTGAAGTTTGTGAATACCTTGGTGTTCCCGTGGCTGAAAACGGCAGTAGGTGCTGTAAGAGAATGGTTTAATTGTAAGTAGTTTCCTCAAGGTTTTTCACTAGTCAAAAATTGAATTGATTTGTATAGTAGGAGCTTGGCTACGTTTCAAATAATTTAGAAAATCGAAAACATGAAATATTCGTAAAAGTTAAATGCATGAAAATGATCCTCATTCAAAAGACTTCGTATGCCTATCCAAAAATGACTGAAAACAACAGCAAATGCCGAAGAGGAATTGAATTGTGAAACTAGAAAAGGTGAACGTTGAAAGGCCTGTTCAATGGATCTCTCAAAGAATGCACATTACTAAGACGTGCTTTCAACGGATTTATGGAAATTGGGGTTTTAAACTGGTTTGCCGGCAAGGAATTCCAGTCGGAAATTGTTCGCTGAAGAAAATAATATTTCTGCATATTATTTCT
This sequence comes from Sinentomon sp. SZTP_YWyxl, assembly GCA_030068105.1. Lineage (NCBI taxonomy): Eukaryota > Metazoa > Arthropoda > Protura > Sinentomata > Sinentomidae > Sinentomon > Sinentomon sp. SZTP_YWyxl. The sequence continues at coordinate 5,618 of JASGXE010017491.1, forward strand.
TGATGATCATTCCGAGAAATATAATTTAGGTCTCTGAATTAATGGCAACAATTCACCCCAACCACCAAAATATGAAACTACGTACTTTAAACAGGCACATAATCCCACTGATTTGTCTTCTGATGGAGTCCGCAGTTTATTTTTGAAATCACACAGAAATACTCCTGCAGCGAGAATATTTTCCTGTCACAAAACGAGCTCCCAAGCGCTGTATTGTTTCAAGTGAGCTCAAGTCAGCAGCATAAGGTAAGGGTCCCAAATGACCGATGCACATTCGGGCTGAGGTCGAATAAAAGCAAAGTAGCAAGCTCTCCGGTACTTGATGGACATCCCTTAAAATTTCGGCGAATGAAATTCATGTCTTACGAGCTCTATTACGAAGAGAATTAATGTGCAAAAACCAACTTCGATCGGCAGGGAGGTTGACACCAAGATTTGTTGTTTTGTCCACTTGTTCAAGCACAGTACCACCAATGGCATAATTTTGTTGAACTAGACTGCGTTTATTTGTAAAAGACACGGCTTATTTGCATTTTTCATAGCGTTAAGTTTCATGCATTGTCCTGACACAGCCTGAAATTGTTACCAGGTGGTTCTGGAGCACACGGCAGTCAGCGATGGAGCACTAAACCTAACTTTACCTGACATAACCCAACCTAACCTATCCCAACACACCTATCCTACCCCACCTACCTCGCCCTCATCTTAATCCTATCCCATTTTGGCTACTTGAGCGTGAGTGAAAACTCGTCCAGTTCAGCTTTTTTCAGATGTCGGCAGGTATTCCGAACTGCAACCAGATTTTCGGTACAAAACACAGACATCGGCAAAGAGACGAATGTTGTTGCGCAAAATTGGCGCAGATCATTTTTTCGTGAGAAAAAGTAAGGGACCAAAAACACTGGCCTGTGGTACTCCAGAAGTGACAGGTAGCTGCTCAGACACGGAATAGCGGTATTTGAGAATATCTCGAACCTTTACACTGCATGTTTTAGTCCTTGTCCGTTCTTCCATCCCAAAATGGAGTGTGCGCAGTTTTCGTAGAATTTCAAGCGGACACTGTCACATTTACTTTTATTTTTACTGAAAAGAGCCCATGACTCTTTCTTGATTTACGAATTTTATTTGAATTCCTCTGTGTCTGACGAACAATTTTTGAATTGAATTTTATTTGTACTTTTAGGGTGCAACCCCGTATCGTACACAAAAGAACAGAGACGTGAATAATGGACAAATGCACAAAAACAAGTCAGGCAATGAACACAGTATTATGATTATGCTACAAGAAACCGCCAGAAACGACATTTATTTTTTAACAGAAAAAGTGAGCACAACCGGCTCAGCCGGACAAAACGCCACCTGATAAGCGGCGACGAAGAGTGTCCACCGTCAAGGGGGATGATAGGACGCAGGCAGGAAGAGAATTCCATTCTTTGATAGCTCTTACAAGAAAGGAAAATCTGCCTACATCTTTTTTAAACGACAACTGCCTGATCTGGAGCGAGTGGTCGTTATGAGCAACAAAAGGAAGGGAATTGGATGTGTAGCAAAAACTCCCCTTATCCTCCAATTTTATGGAAACTCAAGACTCGCTGTTTACTCCTACTCTCTGCGAGGATTTTCCACCCAAGGCTCCTAATCATTTTGGTGACACTGCGCTCCTCTTCTATAGTCCCCAATAACGAAACGAGCAGCTTGGCGTAAACAACAAATTCCAGGGTATACTCTCCTCTGAAACCAAGCCCTGTGACGCATTTTTCTGAACACATTTTGTGCTCAAGCAGTAAAAAATGACAAAGTGCCATAATAATTTTCTTGGGGGAATTCACTCACACTTTTGTCAATTTCCACCCGTCTCGAAAGCAACTGCAATTGGAACTAAAAAGACTTTTAACCAATTGAAACATGTTGATAGCGGTAAAGCCTGCGATTGTTAAATTAAAAACATGCAGATATCCGTATCTATGGGTAAAACTTCGCGAAAAATGTGCCTGAAGCAGTGAAGCATCCGCAGCAATGGCCAGATTCGTGGCAAAAATTAAAACACAACTTTATTTCCAAAAACACTCCTCATCAAAAGTCTTCGAACAAAGTCGTTCGTGACAAACTCAGGCGCCATTTACGAGTGGTATCAAAGGCAGCATGCGCCGCAAAACATCATGACAACTCGTGTGAGGCGTGAAGTTGCACCAAGCCCTGTTGAAATTAGATGACCCCTGTTTAACCAGAACTTTTAAATATCGCCCATGTTCGAGGACTTTTGATAAGTCCGTAAAGTCCCGGCTTGAGTACCTGAAAGCACTGTTTTGGTTGAATCGTTCGCACCGCAAAGCGGCACTTGCCACAAAGGTAACAGGCAGAAAGCGGCTCTATCCTGCAATGAAAAGGCAGTTTAGTCGAAGATTATTTGACCTAATTGAAAAATACAGGAGTTTCGGAAATGATAAGCCGGATTGATTGGGAAATGATAAATAAACCCAATAATTGCATGTCCATGCATGTTCATTTTCAGAACTTTGCGGCATGCAATAAAATCCGGAGATTGGGCATACAATCTCATTACTATTAGGCAGACACTTTGCGACATGCAAAGACACTGTGAAGACGTTAGCAGTCAATTTTGACATGCCGAAAAACATTAATTTTCCAGCATAAACACTCTCATAAATACATAATTTAAACAAGACGAAGAGTGTAGATCTTTGAACATCGATTAACAATTAATCAAAGCCGAGGCAACAGAAGTTTAGGCGCATTCGATTGGAAAATGAGGCCGAACCAATATTTCTGAACTTCTTCGCAGAGATCGGAGAAATAGATTGCTGGCACTGCCATCGATAACGACAGAAAGACAATCAAGTTCTGAAAACTTTGACCACACAACCGAAGTGCGACATGACGCGCCACCCACGAAAGAAAAATAGTGTCATTTGTGGTGGATATAGGCCTTCAACTTTTCAGTCAAATTTGACCAATTGACTTCATGGCTACCAGTAATCCTATGCTATAATGATATGCGAGAATGTAGGTAACACTGGCTTACAGCAGTGCTGCAAAAGGCAGGGCACTCGAACGGATACGGGCACGGATTATGTTACGGAAGATTTATCACAGCGGCTCACAGCAATTATCCAAAAAGTAAAGGTCTGCCACGGATATGCTGGAAATTTGGTGACATTAGGTGACACTGACTCACAGCAGTGCTTTAAAAAAGCAGAGCATGGCCACGGATATGCTAGAAATTGGGTAACACTGCTTTAGAGCAGTGTTCCAAAGAAGCAGAGCACAGCCACGGATATGCAGCGGGATGTGGTTTTGTACTGGTTCTTATCAAAGTAAAGTAAGGTAAAGGTTCTAAAAAGTGACGGCAAAGATATCCAAGTAAAAAGGTTCTTATCAAAGTAAGGCACTTTCACGGATACTCGTATTCTGGAATATTGGGTTATACTGGCTCACATCACACGGCTGCAAACATTCGTGCACTGTCCACAGATAGTGGGGTACACTCAGTGTTGTTTCAGCGTGGGATTTTTCCCTTTTTGAGGGAATTTTTGGGTCCCTGTGGGAAAAAAGGGAATCTTTTTTTGTGGAAAAAAAGGGATATTTTAAAAAGGATAAAAAGGGATTCCCCACAGCTTGGGGAAAGTGGCAAATTTGTGAAATTGAGAGCGATCTGAGTGCCATTCTTAAAAAAATTTCCACTTCGGGGAGGGGGACACCCCCTCCCCGAACCCCTCCCCCCTCGGCTGCTTCGCAGCCGTCCCCAAGTCTTTTCTAGCCCGTGGGAATTTTAGAGATTTCTTCGGGAAACCAATGGGAATTTCCAACATCCAGCTGGAACAACACTGGGTACACTTGCGTGGGCGAACAGCAATGCTCCAAAAAAACAGAGAGCTCTGCACTGCCGCGGATGAGCTGGAATCTGGGTGACGCTGGCTCAGCGCAATCCTCAGAGCAGTTCCAAGCTCAGAGAAGTTGCAAAATGTAGAACACTGCCACGGATATTCCACGGAATATGGTTAACACTGGCTCTCAGCAGTGTAAAGCACTGCCATCGGATATTCTGGAATGTTGGGTAATTCTGGCTCTGACCATCGTGCTCGATAAAAATTAGCAATACCAGGGATATGCAGGAATATGGGTTACACTCCGGTGCACGGGCTCACGGCAGTGCTCCAAAAAAGCAGAACACTGAAAGAGACATGATGGAAATTGGGTCACATTGGCTCACATTACTGTTCCATAAAGCACTGCCATTGCACTACCAATTTATACTCTGCGAAACATGGGTTTAACCGGCCACAGCATTTCTTCAAAAAAGCAAAGTTGTGCACTCCTGGAAATTTGGTAACACCGGCTCGCAACAGTGCTCAAAAATCATAGCACTACCACGGATATGATGGAAATTGGGTCACACTGGCTCACAACAGTGTTCCAAAAAATAGAGCAGGCCTACTGCCACGGACATGCTGCGGAACACTGCCTCTCTGCACAGTGTTCCAAAAAGTACAGCAGTGCCACGGTGGGTTACACCGGCCATCACAGTAGTGTTCCAAAAAAGTAAAGCTCTGCCACGAATACGCTTGAATACGCATTGGGTGAGACTGGCTCATAGCAGTGTTCCAGAAAACAGGTCCCTGCCAAGGTAACTATGCTGGAAGATGGGTTACATTGATTGGGACGCTTACACTGATTCACAGCAGTGCCCCAAAAACGAGCACTGCCACAGATATGCTATGGAAATGGGACCACCCTGGCTCACTCCTTCGAGCAGCTTCACAGCAGGACTCTAAAGAGTTATCGAAATACACCAAAAATATAAGGCCCGGAATATTCTGTATGGGGTTAAATGGGAGTATCCCCACCCCGCCCACTCCCCCTTAGATCACCTACCCACCACCCACATGTCCCGTCATTCTGTATGGACTCAGACGGGACCCCCGGATGTACAGGGCGTCCCAAATAGTGTGGTACATTCGTGAGAACTATTGCGGTTCGCTGTTTGGAAACATGAAAGCCACGCACGTTGATGAGCGTGTGTTAGGGTATCCGGGGAGCGCGTCCTTCTGCCGGGACCCTTCCCCTTCCGCCCCAAATCTTTGTGACGCAATCAATTGCGCAATCAACGCGAGCTCAGAGCTTCCGGACAATCCTTCAGCCGGTGACAAAGGGATTAGTGTTTCAACAGTACAGGGTGTGACTAAAAGTTTTCATATAATCTTTTGGATTTCGAACAATATACTTGTTCGTCACCTTTACATCTCGACTCATTGCCAAAATGTAAAGGTGCAGCCCATTTCCACACCACGTATTGACGTAGGGCTGGTGGCGCACTTTTTTTATCGTGGTATCCCCAATAGGTATAGTCCACGTCCCGACGTACAATAAAGCTTGTACGCCGGAAAAAACGTT
>JASGXE010017493.1:0-10345 GCA_030068105.1 Sinentomon sp. SZTP_YWyxl
ATAAAAAGAAAAAAGAAAAAAAAAGTTTCGGAGGCAACAGTTAGATGGGAAAAACACTTTCGGATGCAACAGTTTGATGGGAAAAACATGTGTGGGTACATTAATAGATGGGAAAAACTCCTGTGTGGGTACATTAATTCCGCCGGCACTATACGACTGTCTGTACTCTTTCTGAAAGGCAATGGTAAGAGTGCAATTTTAACTTTCGATACTCTCGTCAAAAACAGCAAATTTACAAGCAAAATAGAGACCATTTCCGAACATTGTGCAGTTGGAACACAGTCTGGATGGATTCGGGTCACTTTCTCGCACAGGAAAAGCAGAATGCAATTCCAACACTTGTGGATACACAATGGTTTTCTTTGGCTGAGCAGGTAAAATGCGTTGCAAGTCTGATAGCAGAGAGAAGTGTCCAGTGGAAAACTACTTCGGTGTTAATTTTGCCCGGATGTGACAAGGTTTACTTGACTTCCATTGACAGCCCTCGTCACACGCAATGCGAACTCATTTGAAAATCGAGCTTTTTCCACCGGAGTTGTTTTCCACCGGACCCTTCTCTCCGCCGTGAATGTTTGCAATGACATCCGAATGTTCGAACTTGTCTCGGAGATGGAACCATATAACATCGTGAACAAGTATTACCTGTGGCTGTGAACCTGAAAATCATGTTTTGACCACAGCCCACAGTACCTTTTTGGGCTTGTTTCAGTGCCATGTGCTTAAAACTGAATCAGTTGGAATCAAAGGGCCATCATTGCAATTTTGGCGTTTGAGAGTTGTACTCGTATTTTTTGTCGTGCGAGCCTACCGCAAGAGAACCAGCTTTCCAGCAAAATGGAAGATGTCCCATTTGAAAATCGTCTCTTCTCACCACACATGTTGGAAAATATTAACTTTTGTATGGCAAACTGGGTCCTCTTGCAGGGGCGGCGATCACGGGGGGGAAGGAGAGGGGCATGCCCCCCCCCCAAAAATTGTAACCTGAAAAATAGGAGGTCAAGGGCCCCTGCCATGACTCCCCCGGCTGGGCCCTCAGAACTCTTGACCAAAATGAATAAATTGGGACTTGAAATGCCTTTCCACGCCATTTGGAGAACCGAGAATTCTTAAAAAGCTCCAGCTTTTGGGGGACTCCGTCCCCCAAACCCCCATTTAGGGTATGAAACTGCACTTTGAGTCCCACTGTCGAAAAAGGGCCCCTCATTTCGGTGGGCCCCTCTGAGTTTTGCCCCCCCCCCAAACTTGAAGAGTAATCGCCGCCATGTCCTCTTGTGACCAGCACGACAAATACACTCACCCAACTCTCAACTGCCAACAAGTGGAATTGGATGGATTGATTCCAACGGATTCAATTTATCTGAAGCAGATGGACCGGTGAGGCACGATCCTGGCAAAAGGGCTCCATAGACGTCCGGGACAAGGTTCCTCCAACCTGAAAGTTTTTTGTACGAAATTGGGGATCCTCCTTTGAAGGTTTAAATCGTGTGTTGCATTCTGGATATTCAGACTCAGTCATGTGAATTTTTTCATTGTCACTTTTATGAAATTCAAATTGTAAGAAGCTCTTCAATAGCTCTCTTGCTGGGCCATGACTGACACAAGATGAATTCTGTTATCAGAAACAAGGGCATTGAATATTTTGCAATGATACATTTTTATCTGCAGACAACTTGGTTTTTCAGATCAGGTTTGCAGTGCACCTTCCGACGATCACATTCTCATGCCACACATAGGCTGGAGTGCGAAAATTGATTCCATTGCTTGATCCCAAAGGTATCTGATGGCCGTTTTTGAGCAGCTGTGACTTCCGAGTGATGCAAAATCAGTGTTCATGAGTGTGGAGTTCAGGCAACTCCACGCTCCAACCAAGACACGGATACATTTTTTAAACTTTTTTCCAATGATTCTTGAGAGAGAATGCATGATAACCACGTTCACCCAAGATTTCCAACAATTTGTTCGCGGTTCTTTGCAACCTGGCTGCCGTGCCAAAATTTTTGGTGAATCCAGGATATTATTCCCACATGACAGCACCAGATTTCTTCCTTGCTTTAGAAACGCAATCGTCAAGAGAATTTCTTTATCCATGAGTGTGGGACCAATTACGCTGCAGAGGTGATTTTCAGCACGACCACAGCCAGATGACGTTGACTTTCACACAAACCCACAGGGAGTGTATTTGTGTAAAAGGACGAACTTCAGCCCATTGTGTGGGGAGCTCCCACAAGCTGACATAAGGGCTATTTTTCCTGGCACGCATTTTTACACTGCATTATGTACCGATGCATGTTTTCAGAACACTTGTGAGGATTTATCTTCACTTGCCTGGATTTAACACAAATCTCATATCATTTGCAAATCGATATCTGTTTGCAAGGTTTTCTTTTTCAAAAGTGTATTTTTGAGGCCAACCAAAGACAAGATGTTCGTTACATGTGTTTGGCCACACCCGACAATTTTTCACATTTCAGAGATATTCGTGGAGTGGCACATTTGAAATAATATGTTTCAGGAGTCAAAAAGGAAATCGCTGGACCTGCACGTCTTCACCTGCCGCACCGCATCACATCCAGTCGGTGCACTTGAGAGAGTCGATGCTCCCTGACACACATGAAAGACGAAGCAATCCACTCTGAGAAGAAATTGATGAATGACACTGCAGAAATGAATAATCCTCTACATACGAGGACAAAATCTGACACCTGCCTGCAGAAAGCCTCGATGCAATCTGACGCTTTTACTTCTCTTGCCTGCAAAAAAAGAAAGAAAAAAAGTTTCGGAGGCAACAATTAAATGGGAAAAAAACAAGTGTGTCATAAATTCCGCCGCCACCACACCCCTGAGAGAATGCCAGCAGCCATGTCCAGGCGCGGCACGTCCATGATGCCAAACATGAACGAGGGTGAACAAAAAAGGGAATCGAATGTTCACAGAGCAGGGCTGTTTTCTTTTCTCTGTCATTGGGGGCAAAGTCAAAATCACTTTCTTTTGCACACAAGCAGTTGGGATGCATGCGTGCAGTTTTGAGTCGGCTTTTCAAAAGTGGACTACTGACTATCCGAAAAGGGCAGAGAAAGAGAAGACTCTCTATTGGACCACTTCGCAGTACTCTTTTAGCCCAAAACACTTTCCAGAACGTAAACAGACGAAAAATGATGCCCCTTTTCAGGTCACCCTCTATGCCCACACCGTTTGAATCATTTGCTCATTGGCTTGTTGTGATTTCAACTTCTGTGGAACACAACGCTTCAGAGCTGCGGCTAAGGATACTGTGTGTGGAAGGAGAGCTTCCACCCACAACCCCTGGAGCTGTGGAAGCAATGGCCTGCCAATCCCGTGTCACAAATTTGGCCCAGCACACAGTCACCGGAAACTAGTTCTGTCATCGGGTACAAGTTCTAATCCGACTGATTGATTGTTGCCTGCGGGATGTTGGGGTTGCAGATGAGATCCGGGATGCATCATCGCCTCTCCAAATGGTTGCAAAGTTTTCAAAAAGGCGGATTTTGCAGGTGGCTGCCATTTATTTCACGAAGAGCAGAAGCCACAGAAAGTAGAAGAAATAACCCTTCAGTTGTTCTCTATTGAAAAGCTGCAACACAAAATTAGCATAAAAGCATGTTTTATGTTTGCATTTTCGTATACATGTTAGCGTAGTTTTATGGCATCACGGAAAATGCATTCGCATATTTGTCAGCAGACACAAAGCATGAACAATACCGTCTTGCTTTTCTTTGGCAGCGCCAACTCTCATTTTTGCCCCTATTGTTTCAAAAGCTGCAACACGCATCACTGGTAAGTTCGCAAATTGCATGCCATTTATTTTTCTTGATTGATACTTCAGCGTATCAGAAGCAAGCAAAAACAATGCGCAGACAAGCCACAGACTTTTGCTTGGAAACGGGGAAGTTGCACCATTGTGACAGACAACGGAGGTTGCACTGGGACCAAATCAAAAAACTGCAAGATGTCTTTTGGTAAGCCCATGTGCCAGGCGGCCAGGCCTTTCCAATGTCGGCTGAGGGTGATATGAACTGCACTTTTTTCGGTCCGCTGCATGCGATCATCGCACAATAACAATGTTCGGTGTTTGTTGAGAAAAATCATCCAATAACTTTGAAGAGATGCAACCAATCACAGCATGCATCCCAATGGGCCACCACAACTTGCACATGGCCGATGGAGCAAGCTGTCCTCAACGATATTTCGAAGAACTTGGGTATTAAAAATGTCAACTATGCGACTGTAACAGACAAACCAAGCTCATTGGATTTTGATCATAATGGCTTGCGCAAACGTCAAGGTTGACAGTTCGAATGCGGAAATGACAGAATGCGAAGATGTGAAAAATTGAACGTCGATAAATGCCATTTGCGATTGCGTCCAGGTACAATGCGTGGAAATGCGGCAAAAAAACAATGGTGGAAATGCGTCAAGGTGGTGGAAAAATTTTGAAACCAACTGATAAACAGAGGTCGGGTCGCCTCTCTTGTGCAACGATCTTGACGTAGATAAATCAGCTTCAAAATTTGTGCAAAATCCGAAGTGCGCGCAATTTTTGGACCGGATCCGAGTTTGAGACAAATTTTCTTTGAATCGAATCGGAACTGCTCCGAATTTTTTTTCATCGAAGGATTTTTGAATCGAAACGAAGTTTCCATCAAATTGGTTGGGTTGACGAAACGAAGCCCAGCCCATCCAAAACAAACGCAACAACGACCGATGTGTTGTAAAAATTTTGATAAAAAGACTGGCAGCCGCACAGTTCCGATTCTGTCCAAAACACAAGGCACATTTCCGATTCGATCCAAAAATAAGTCGCAGTTCCGAATCGATTCATTTCCGAGAAAAATTGTCAATTTCATGGGAACTCAACATTTTTAAGCCGAGTCCAGATATAGCCCTTGAAAAATACAGGCAAAAATTCGATGTGCTGGAAATTTGTGCAGCTCGTCGGCGCTTCCCCCGTCTGCGTATAAATTTTTAAAAGCAAAAAACCTCCCTTGACCTGATCTTCTGGCAACCACCGGATGAGAACAAAATAAATGCATTGCAGAGACGGATGGAAGAAATCATCGAAACCTGGGAGGGGAAAAAGAACTTTGTTTTTTGAGGATCATTCCAATGCACAATGCCCTTTCACACACCTGAACTTTTGCTTGCTTCCTTGCAAATATCGCTTTTGCAGCTCAGTGGAAGAGGTGGTACTTTTGAGAGCTGCAAAAAACAAAAAGTTCTGCTTGTTTGAGCAGCTTGGCTGACAGAAGTGTTACGTCATGCTGCTGAATCAGGATCACGGTCGCCTCCCCCTTGATTTTTGCTTACATTTAACGATGGTCTTCATAATGAAAAGAAAATATCAACCCTGAAACACGCACACCGCAGTGCAGAAGCTGTTTGGAATCATCAACCAAATCGAAGTAACCCTCAGCGATCGGTTTGTTTCGCCAACTTAACAATAAGGGTCGATGAAATTAAAATGAAATGATAAACAAAATGTAAAAGACAAATGCATCAAACAAATTCACACTCAGTGATTAAAATCCACCACACAGATTTTTGTGCAATCCTCGAAACATGAAACCAGTGTTTAAAAACAAAACAAGCCAATGCTCTTCGCTCGGGTATGTTTGGGGAATGAAAAAAACCACCTCTCATGAATTCTATACAAGTTGGGAATCGCAAACCACAAATTTAGGAGTTGGGTTGATTTTTGAAGAGAGTAAACACCAGTTCCTGCAACAGCAGTGGCAAATAGTGATGTCATGCTTGCATGTGAAACTAACTTTTGCAATCACTACTGCAGCAATTATTGCAGAATTTTCATTGCAGCAGCAAGCAGCAAAAACTCAGATGTGAAAAGGGCATAAAGGTAAAAAAAAGGTGGCAAAAAGAGGTCAAAACGAGTCCTTCAGACCTCGTGACAACCTGTAATGAAAGAAAATAAGAAAGAAAAACAACCACCGACAGAAATGTCAACGGACGGAGGGAAATCGATGAGATCGAGAAAAGCCATCTCATCTGAAAAGCTCAAATGCTACAAGGACAAGGAGTTGAAAAAGTCTCATTGGATTTTGGGGGTTCAACCAAAACAAGCACTCCTTTGCTTCATAATCCGATTGAAACTAAATTTTGCTTACTTCGGGGTTGGGTGATGTAGGTTGTGAGCAAAATTCCACCTCTGTAACTTAAGTAGTTCCAGAGCTTTCATGTTTTCGTGAAAATCATTTGGCTGAACTAAAATTGGTGATAATATCTCGTCTTCCACATGTCAACCCTTTCCTTAAAAGGTAGACTTGTGTGAGTAAGGAGCATGCAGATACGTGGGAAATATCGAGGCTTCAGACATCTGTTGGTCACTCACAGCAATAAAGTAAGCATAATAATTTTTAATCCAAGGCTTCTTTCAGAAGGCCAGCAAAACCACAGCGTAATATTATGCTTTGGACTCAAAATAATTGTACGTCAGCGTGTTATGCTCTGGACTCAAAATAATTTTACTTCATCGTATTGTACTCTGGACTCAAAATACTTGTCCACCCGATCAGTCATCATTTGCAATCACTCAGAGATTTGATTGTAGTTTCATTTTGGGTCGAAATGATGTGTTGGTTTCATTTAGGGCCCCCAGTGATGAGCCCATTATCAATTCTGCATTTCCTTTTCTGAAAACCTCTGCGAAAGGAGTGCAGCCACCATGTTTTGCAAAGGGGTAGGGGCAAAGGGGAAGCAATGGGGAAAACACCATGGAAGGAAGGGCGGACTTGGAATAGATTAGTTAACTTGTGATCGCTCCCTCCCGACAAGTTTGACTTCAACACATTTGTAGTATCGTGGTCACGTTCCGGTACCGGTTCCATTGCCGTCTTGAACTGAGACTGGTCTGATCTGCAAACAAGACCACTGTGGTCTCCGAACACGAGCAAGATTCCACAAATGTGTGAGAGAGAAACATTAAACTCACCTGGCGAGAACTATCATAAGTTGAAGGAGAAGCATCTATCTACCATGTCGATTTGGTCATTCTCCAGGCCAAATGCCAACAACCTTTGACTTTTTTCACAGGTCACCCTGATAGTTCCGTTTACAGGGGAGACATCATGTCCACGTTAACGGCGAGAAATCCTGTCTGCCTTTCTGAGACAGCTTATTCAGCAGCAATCAAGTCATAAATTCCCTTGTTTTTGCAACAAATGATGGAAGGGCCCAATTTGTTGGGCATAACTGTGGGTATTCAGGATGGGTGAAGCCTCTCAATGCACAGCCTTAAAATGCAGTTTCTGAAGTTGCCTGCATGGAAACCACAATGATACATCTTCAGTTCAGGCAATTCTCATCATGGGTAACTCATGGAAAAGTAGATCAGTGGAAATGGACAAAGCCTTGGCTGTTAGTTGATGTACAGACATATGAACCAGTGATTGAATGTCCGGGAAAAAGGGTCGGAACACGCATTCGCAAAAAGGGGCATTATTTGGTGCAGAGAGCTGTCATTTCAGGTTTTGTTGGGGGCTTTGCCTCGTAGAAGCATCTGAGCGCAGCCCAGACGTGGGTCTGCGGAAAGGAGCTCCCATTAATCGGGGGACAGACCCCATCGGGCTTCTAAGGGGCAGAGCCCCTTGCTGGGGAGGGGGTCTCGGCATGGAGCGCCCAAAAGCTGAAGAAAATGGAAATTTTAGGGTTCATTTTGGGGGGGATTGATGTTCCAGAGGCCAAATTTCCCTCAAATGCGAGCCAATGACACAAGCCAAGGAAGGGCATTTATCTGCTGGGTGCCACTGCCCCCAGCCACATGACGCCCTGACGACACACAGAAAAAAATTCGAGGCACTTCTCTAGTGTCAGTATCGCAAGTGGACTGGTGACAAACTGTCAACACAAAATTGGACAAAGGAAAAGCAATGCCTGTCAGTAATAATGTGGGAGCAGGGCATGGAATGAGGTTGAAGTGGACTCATATTGAAACGACCCATGCTGAATAATATCCCAATGTCTCATGGCCGCCTTCGTCAGTCTTCCGTTCGAAGAAGGGATGCAGTTGCTAAATTTGGCTCTCTGAGAACAACGATTTCAGAATCTGCTCGGTTCTTGTCAATCTGTGGTGTACAGATGAAGTTTTGACACGGTGGAAAAGGCAAAAATTGCACGTGGACATGAAGAAAACAAGGACAAAAATTCCACAAATCCTGACCTACAGGACGTGCGTTCCGGTACGACTTGAAAGGGCCGGACCGCACTGAGCTTCAGCAGGCATGACTCCATTCCAGCTGTCGGGGCGGGCAGGAATGCCGTTCCGGCAGACTTTTGTCCCTGATGTGAACCAATGTTATCGCAATCACTGAAATCACTCAGTTGTTACCTTATGCCCAATTTGGGAGATGATGAGTGCATATCTGATTGAGGAGTTGGCAACAACGATGCAACCAAGTCATAGCAGATACCTGTGTGGGGGTCACAATGCCACTTCTGCTGCCATAATGTCTCTACCGGTCACGATCAGCACAGATGCAATTCCCAAGTCACCATCCTACCGAGAAAAACGAAACTACTCCTGTGATAATTTGTAAACATACATCACAACTCAACAATCAAGATCAATTATTACAATAATAATTATCGTCGATATTTTCCACTACTTTTCACTTCACTGACGAAAATGTCCTTCTTTGATAGCCTTGGCGAAAAAAGCATAATTGTAAGCAAACGAAGAACTCTAAAACAAATCTCCCAAAAAGAAACTAAATTCAGAAGTAAGTAATTCACTCATCACGGCAAACAAATCAAATTTACAGACAAGTAAAACACAAACGTCTGGCTTAGAAAGCAAATATACAGTGCTACGGGGGAGGAAATTCATACAACAAGCATCATTGCAAGATGTGGCAATTTGTCACAGCACTGGCATCCGTTAATTTTATTTTGTTGGTCTTTGTGCATCTTCACTGCTATTAGCCTGAGTGGGCAAGAATGAGACTGCTCCAACTTGCACAGTTGAAGAGTATACAGAAATCAAACACATACTGTGAGCCCAGGGAAGGAGAGACGACAACAGGACACTACTCCGTGAACTTTTTTGTGTGCCGTGTGAACTTTAGTGTGCCGTCAATCTTCCACAACAGTGCAGCGTCCAGCCATGGCCAATGCGTCGTGAAGAAAGCAGCACATTGTTACAAAACCATTGGAATCTGGCCATTTTGATGTTTTCTTCTGATGTGTGGACTTTTTGCCACCGTGTGGCTTTGGAACCACCTGGAAACAGCATATTTCTTTGGTGTGAGGAACCAATTTTGAAATGTGAAGCAAAAATGGCAACAAGGATTTGCAAAAAAGATTGATGTTCTTGTGCACTTTGCTGATCCGAAGGTGGATCATTGAATGGATGATTTCCAACCATGTTTTGTTATCTTATGGTTTCGACGGCAACAGGTTTTGCTCACTCTTCGCAAAAAAAAGCAATCTCTGTTTAAATCTGAAGATTTCGAGACATGGGAAAAGCATGCTTGCTTTTGTCTGCGTCTGCCCTTCTGTCTGATAACAGGGAAAATGACATTTCACTGGCAAGAGGACACTGGCAAGCAGAAGTCGTTCACATCAACACATATTTCTGTTTGTTTCTTTCCTTATTGAAGAGTATTACTTTTTAGAGTTCTGTCTGGGGTCAACAAATGAATGCTTGCTTGTCCTAGCCACAGAACAACAATAAGCATTGAGAGAGCATTCATTTTCTATATGCTCAGACTTCCGGGCCACCCTGTGTCAGTGAACATTTTTCGAAAGAAGTAAATTGATTTTGTGAAAACCAATCCATGCTATAACAACTTACCAAAAACTTTAAGCGTTGGAAAACCACCGCAGTATCAGAGATTAATGCTGCTTGAAGGGTCAACAAACCCCATTTAAAAATTGCCACAGAAACAGAAACAGCCAACTTCATCCATGCCTTTGAATGCTTATTGCTTCCTGGAGCCACAATGAGAGAGATGGCCAACAACAAAAGTTCATGTAACGAATGAACAGCGACATTTCACTTGAGAACTTTGAGAAACAGAAAGCCATGCCGTACGTACACATCCTCCTAATGAAGTGTTTATGTACATTCAGCGAGGAGTCACCAGTTCCTACCCTAAGTACCTAAATACACAGCAAATTTTGATTTCTCAAAAATTTAAATTGAAAAGCTCCAAAACAAACCGAAATTCTAAAATCGCTTTTTAAAGAAAATGGAAACAACAAAAACTGAGATTTAACTTTTTCGAGTGAAATACATTTTGAAATAAAAACGACCAGAGAATGAACCAGTGCAGGTTGTGCTTGTGTCATTTTGTGACAGGTTCCTATTTCAATG
>JASGXE010017494.1:0-10129 GCA_030068105.1 Sinentomon sp. SZTP_YWyxl
TCGAGAGTAAATTTTGGGTTGTGGGTTTTTGCCGAAAAGAAGGCATCATACCTTACGTCTTGTCTTGTCTTGTCATATCAATTTTGCATTGAAAACATGGCGGACGACGGATATATACGCCCAAAGAATTGAGTGCATGCCAATAAAAGTGCTGGGCGTATATATACGCCCAGGGAATTTTGTGCATGGATTTTTTGGGCGTATATATACGCCCTGGGAATTTAAGGGGTTAAAAAATAAAAAAAAATAAAGATGAGATAAAGAAACACTAGAAAGAATAGAGATGCAAAAAAGTGAATAAAAAGAAATACAGATGAGAACTTCCCCTTTCCAGTGCACAACAACAGGGGAATGGTTCGCCTTGTGTCAGTCACGCGGCGAGAGCGCTGTCCGGCATGAGCTCGGTTAACAGCGCAGGGAATCACGGAAGCACCAGCGGCATTCGCCAGCAGGGATGTTCATGCCCTTTCACAATTTTACCTGAGAAACTGCTTAAAATTACCCGAGATTACCTGATTTGAACAGAGTTTTACCCTAGAAACTACCCTATTTTTTCATGTAATAAAGCATGTAATGTAAAGGCCAGCAAAGCCAACAAAGGAGAAAGTGGGCACCTACCTACCAGGCCTTCCTGTGCTAGAGTGGCCCACACAAGCTTTAATAGAGACCTATGTGCCCATCATTATTGTTTTTTGCAGGAGGAGGAGGAGAAAGGAGAACTCCAGGGTCAACGACAACAACCAGTCACCAGAGTCAACCAGTAACCAGGGTCAAGTGAGTGTGCTCAATGTCGACAGGATCGGTGTCGGTTGCACTGAAGCTCTCTTTTCGACTTGATGAGGCCTGCTCCTCTTTGGCAGAAGTTTCCTGAGCCTCAGCATCTGTCCATACTTTATCACCTGTTTTAAAACCACTGTGTGATTCAACCTCTCTTCATTGGTATTGGTCTCAGCCTTCTTCAACGAAACGAAATCGGAAATAACGATGAAAAAGAAAAACGTCTGACGCCAACAAACGAATGTCGAAACGAAATGATTGTCGAAATTCCGAATCAAAATTCGAAAACGAACAGAAGCAGACGGCACATGACGAAACCACAGGAGGTTGAGGTTGTGACGATTCCCTTGCCCAAAGGATGATTGATCTGACGCTGAGCCAATGATGAAGAATTTGTGACATCACTGCAGTGTGTGTGTGGACTGACAAGGTGGAATGGAGGAGGCTGGATCGTTCCCTTGGAATGGATTGATTTGGTAGAAGGGAAGTTGTTCTGTTTGGGTAGAAGGGAAGTTCTTGTTGTTTTGTTTTTGTTTTTTTATCATTTCTGTCGGTTTTTTTCTTCTTAAGGTCTGCCGAAAAGAAGGCGTAAACCTTACTTGAGTCTTGAGGAGGTTCTGCGGCAGTGCGGCGTTGCCAAATTTTGCTTTCGTTTCGACTTTTTTTCAATTTCGACAAATTTGAATTTCCGAAATTGAAATTCAATTGAATCATTCAAAAAAATTATTCAATTTAATTTTTATAAAATGAAAAATTAAATTTAATTTCGAGCTTTTTTTTCAAAAAATTCGGTCAATAATTCATTTTTGCCACTTTACCCGAGATTACCCGAGATTTTCGCCTACCCGAGATCTACCCTAAACAGGTCTAAATTACCCGAGAATCGGGTAATTACCCGAGGATTAACAACCCTGTTCGCCAGCAGTATGCACATTCCCTCTTCCCAGCTGCGTGAAAAAGGTTTTGCACTGACCACGCAGTGGGGGGCCGCCATCATGGGCCGCCGTCTGCGGGCGGGTTCCCGGCTAATTGGGTCTGGGAGTGGGTCCCCGACCCTTTCACATGACCCCATGGCAATGCACCAGATCGGATCTGACCTCAAATGAAAAAATAGGTACATAAAAAAAAACTATTGAAACATAAAATGAGATAAAATAAAACGAAAAACATAAATTTTGCAGAAAGATAAAAAAAACCACCCTCACTCTAGGCTGCAGAAACCTTTCCCTTCCACTTCATAAGATATTGCTTTCGCATGTTCCACCCACAAGGCCACAAGTCTGATTCTTTCTCCCTCCCTATTCCCAGTCGCTCACGAACAAGCGCCTAGGGCTGTGCGAATCGGCTTTCGAATCGAATCCTGCGAATCGAATCTCGAATCGAATCCGAATCAGTTGTCCAATTTCGAAGCGATTCATTTCAAATCGAGTCATTTTTTTCAAATCTCCAATCTTGATTCGAATCCCACCACATGTCTCGAATCGAGTCTGGCCAGATTCGTGATTTTCGAATCGAATCCTCGAATCGAATCAAGATTCACGCAGTCCTACAGGACAGGAAACATGAATTTTATTGTGGGCATTGCTCAGTGACACTTGTGAGCACTGTTTGGTTCCAGGTTTTGTGGCATACCTGCGGGACTGTGATAAATTTGGAAATTTTAAAAGATTTGAGAATCGATTCGAATATTTTTCGAATCATCGCAAAATCCCGAATCGAATCATTTCGAATCGAATCCTTTCCTTCGAATCTCGAATCCTGGTTCGAATCTTGCCACATTTTTCGAATCGCATCTTTTCGAATCGAATCTGGCAAGATTCGCAATTGCCGAATCGAATCCTCGAATCGAATCAAGATTCGCTCAGCCCTAAGCGCCCATTCCTGCTCTTTGTGAACACCCCTGTCCACATCCATCCACCAAGAAAAATGTCTCTCTTCAATCATTGACTTGCACCACAGGAATATGTGGCACAAGTCTGCCGCGACACATAATTTTTTTCCCAATCCACTTCCGCGGACAGCCTAGCATCGCAACAGCCAATCACGTCTTCGCAATTTGTGACGTCATCAATTTTGGGATTTTTGCCTTGCTACCCAGGCAGCACACCGAAAATCTGCCGACGGAATTCCGACGAATCTGACTGGCGACGTTCGGCCAACGTCGGGCCGACGTTGGCCAAAGTCTGCCAAAAAGGGTGAAACATTTTCACTTCAGTTTGGACGCGTCTGTTGAAAAATTTCCACAAATTTCTCACAGGTTTGTGCAACGCACCAAAAATCCTTTAATTCGGGGTACATTTTTTCCAATTATGCAAAAAAAACGAAATTGAATCGGTCGGCAAACCGTCGGCCCATGTTTCATTTTGGACCGTCGGCCGACGGAAAAAAGCCAATAGGGTCAGGTAAGGTCAGGTTAGATCAGGTTATTATTATTATTATTATTATATTATTATTATTTTGACAATACTGCCACAAGGGATCTGGTGGCAGACCAGAACAGGTTAGGTTTGGTTAAGTTTGGTTTTGAAAATTGGATGTTGAAATTGGCTGGAATTCCCAACAGCCAATCAGAGACGCATATGCGGAAGTGGATTGGGAAAAAATGCGCTGCCGCGACTTTCGATGGCAGACCGGGGCCCCTGCCAAGCATTTTTGGTCAGGTTCAGATGGCTTCAGGGAAAAAAAAATTATTTTTCTTTCTTGCGAAAACAGGGCCCCAATCGAGCATTCTTGCACAAAACGCTCTCAGCCATCCAAAGTCGTGGCAGGGTTTGAAAAACCGCCGCCGGGAGGTGTTTCGAAATTTTGTGCAATTTCTTGTTTCATTGATCTTTTTTTGCATTTTTTTGTGGTGTCATGATTTGGGGACTCTTCAGTTGCAAAATCAAGATGGCTTTCCGCAAGAGCAATGAAAGTGCAAACACAGCTTATTTTCAAACTATTTCAACTTGGTGAACTTGGACATTGTGAAAATGCAAAACCATGGGCCATGGACTTTTCAGGGGATTTGCAAGCTGGTGACTTTTGTTTCTGGCAATGGAATATGCTTCACGGATGCTGGTATATCACACTGAAGTTGCTTAATTGGAACCTGCTGGTTTGGCGATAAAACCACTGGAAAGTGCCAAAGACAACCAAGCCGGACAAGCCCGACTGTCGGAAAAAATCCGACACCATGAAACCGCGCGTGCTTTCCGACTGTCGGAAAAAATCCGACGCCGCACGTCCGCACCAAAGTCCGACCCGACTGTCGGCAAAAATCTGACAGGCGACACAGAGACCATCAATACTGAAGAGACAAACAGTTTCGCATTTTCCCCGACCACATCGATTCCAGTCCCATTCGAACTTCGAAGGTACCCCGAGAGATGGCAGGACAGCCAGGACGAAGCACTCGATAGCTCACCAACAGGAAGAATGACACGGCAATTTTCGACTGCGATTTTCAAGTTGCCGCGATGGCTCAGTTGGGAGAACGTGAGATTCATGATCCGAAGGATGAAAGTGGTCGTGGGTTCGAATCCCACCGGGGGCATGCATTTTCAGTTGCAATTGCCAGAGGTACGCAAGTTCCCCGAGAGATGGCAGCTCTCCAACGATATCAGCCCGAGAGATGGCAGCTCTCCAACGGTATCACGCAAAAATACATGGGGGAGATTGGAAACTGTCTGTCTCTTCAGTATACATGGTCTCTGGGCGACATGCCGCTTCCCGGCGAAATTTTCGCGGCTTCGATTTGGCACCTTCGATCTGGGAATGGCAGAAAAAAGAAGAAGGACGCAGCTGCCATCTCGCTTTCATTTCATGAAGTTTCGTTCAGTCTTTCAAAAGTTGTGGCTTTGTCCGCCAGGGTGCGATTTCATCTCCAGTTCGCCGCGTGTTTCTCTTGTGTTTTTTGAAGAAATGGGTCTCGGAGAAGGAATTTCGGGATTTGTTCTGTGTTCTTTTGATCTGGAAGTGAAGTTTTGCGATCTTGGAAAGTGCTGAAAACTCAAAATGTTGTTGACAAACACATCAACAACGACAGATTTTTGCCCAGAATAATGCAAATCGCGTGCGTTTTTGCGAAATTAATTCCGGAAGGAAGTGTTTGCATTTTTTCGAAATTCCGGAATTCGGGATATCGTGCCGAAATCCAAATTCCGGGCCTGTCCGGCTGGTGCACTGGGGCTGTTGGAAGTGAAAACTTATTTTTTGACTGTGCACTGGAGCTGCTGGCATTCAACCTCCCGTGCGGGCTGGGTTGGGGAAGGAAAAAACGTTTCTCCCTACCATCCCCACACCACCAACATGGTGTTGTGTTGGTATGGGGGTGGGAGGGAGAAACAGGGAGAGATGGGTAGGGCAGGCAGAGGGAGAGTGTCCGGGGGGTGTGCGAATCCTGGATTCGGATTCGAAAATTTGGGATTCGAAATTCGAATCCGGATTCGAGTTGGATTCGGATTCGAGGTTGTCAGGATTCGAGAGGATTCGGATTCGAGCAACATCAGGATTCGGATTCGACAAAAGGATTCGAAAATCACTTCGAATCCAACAATTTTTTTGGAATAAAAAAACACTGAATGGAAAAAATCACTGCCGCACTTTTCAAAAAAAAAAAAAAAAAAAAAAAAAATTCGCGGCCGCGATCGCGTTTTCCCGTTTTGGAAAAAAAAGAATGCGCCGTCGGCCATCTTTGAATTTCAAAATGGCCGCCGCCGTGTCCGGTTCGTGACGTTCGTGTCAAGTGACGTTCGTGCAAAAAAGAACCGTGTCCGGTTCTTTGCCGAAAAGAAGGCATCATACCTTACGTCTTGTCTTGTCTTGTCTTGACGTGTGTGCGTGCGTTCGCGATCTTTTCTTGGTGATTTTGTTGTGAAATGTGCGGTATGTTTCGATGTTTTTGAGTTTTCTTTTCCCACTGGGAACTTTTTGCGGCACATTCAATGTAACAGCCAGGAAAATGGCGGGTAGATGTGGTATTCAAGGACCACGAAAACTTCAACTTCATGAACTTCGTCTTTGTGAAACCTGTTATTTTTTTGGACTTCTTGCAATGAGCATCACTGTCTGCTGGCAACTTGTATGAGGGGAATTGGGGCTGTTTGGGTTGGAAAAACAAACATATGGCTGCTGGCAGTGTGATGGGGCTGCCAGTCTGCATGCTGGTGGTGCACTGGGGATTTTCGGAATTTGCCAGCTACCCCAGCCTGCTGGTGGGCAGTTTACTCAACTGAGGCAAGGAAGGTGTTTTTTTGCTTCTAGGAGGCACCTATCTAGGTTCCTCCACAGTCCATACACACACCTGGCCTTGTTAATTTCCCAGAAAAAGTGTTTCAGACGGGATATCTTTCCTTTGACAACTCAGGTTTTGGTTGTTGACATCTTTCTGGTGGCTGGGTATTGGTCCAGCCACTAGAAAGATGTCAAGAACCAAAACCTGAGTTGTCAAAGGAAAGATATCCCGTCGGAAACAATTTTTTCTGGGAAATTTTTGCTTTGGGAATGCTTGCTTGAAATTATTGGGAATGCTTGCTTGTCCAATAAATAGAATTGGATTAGCAAGCATTGCACACAAAATGCATGTAGGTACATTGACGACGTGATATTAGTGACCGACAACTGCTGTCATCAGGTGCAGACACCGTCTGCTGATAACAAACAACGACCAACACAGTCTGCTGAATCAGCAACCAACACCGGCTGCTGGCTGAATCAGTGATGTCTGACGGACACTGGATGCAGATTCAGTGACCAACATCGGCTCAAAAGTGTCCCGATACCTACCAGCTACAGCTAGCTGCTGATTGCTGACATCAGCGGCCAACAGAACAGTGTCATTAGACAATCAGACATCAGCGACCGACATCACAGGATGCTCGCTGTGCTGATAGCAGTGAGAGACACTATCTGCTTCTGCTAACAGCAGTTACTGCTGAATCAGCAATCCGACTCCGGCTGCTGAATTAGCAATTGACACCAGCCATTTTACCAGCAAACGACACGGCTGCTGAATTGGCGACCGACATCACCAGCGACATTGGGTAAGACCGACACGTGTTATCTGTAACCGACATTAGCTGCGGACATCAATGAGCAAAACTGTCTGCTGACTGCAGCGACCTACACCAACTACTGAATCAATAACATCTGCTGTGACCGACTCTGGGACCATCAGCTTCTCAGCATGGCACCCTGCAATTTTAACCTTCGACACTTGGCAACATCATTCTTCAACCATTCGGCATTCATTTCAACACCCAACTCCTCTTGATCATGTTTCAGTGTGTTTATGACCTGACGAGGTTTGATGTGCAAACCGCAACGATCGTAGTCAACCATTGATGAGAAGTGAACGACGGGCAGCGGTCCAATGGGATCAAAGGTGAGAACTGTTATTTGTCATATACCCTGCCCAAAGGATAATTGGAAATTTATCAACTACTGAATCAGTGACTGACACTGGCCGCAGAGTGCATTATCAGCGACCGACACCGGCTGTTAGGTAAATCAGCGACCGACACCAACTTCTGATTCAGCGACTGGCATAGGCTGCTGAATCAGCAACCACCATCGACTGTGAATCAGCGACCTTCACCCATTGCTGAATCAGTGACGAAATCGGCTGGCTGCCAACTCGGACCGACACCGGCTGCTGACACCGACGGCATCGGCTGCTGACATCTATCGATGCTGGCTGCTGAATAAACTGCTTAAGACACCGGCTTCTGAATCAGTGACCGGCCAACTGCTGGCAGCGACCGACATCGGCCGATCAAAGAGTCAATGCATAAAAAAAGGGTTTTCCATTTTGTAGCAGATGCTCAAATCTAAGCCTGTGCTGCTCTATCTGGTTGGTTGTCATATTCTCTTCATTGTTCCAAATAGTGTAGCCTATGACAGGCCAAAAACTAAGGCAATGCAAAACACCCAAACCGCATAATGGATTCTTTATACAATAATTTTAAGAGAAAATTGGTTAGGAGGTAGGAGCCAGGAGGTACCTATCACCAGGGATGGGTAAGAATAATACTTAAGTATTATACGTGAGTTTTCTACGTATAATACGTCGTATTATACGTACGTATAAAAGTGTTTTATACGTACGTATTATACGTGTACAAAAATTTAACATGTGTGACACATGACTTGGGGGTGGAATTTAACAAGGAATTCAATTCTGAAGTTATTTCAGAAGTGAGGGTAGCGTGGGAGGAATAAAACCTGAATACGTTGTCGGAAATGAAGACGATCGCAGGAAGGGATTATTGTAAACGCTCAACTTGCATTTTTAGATTTTTGTCTAAAATTTGGATCTAAAATTTGGATTTGTCTAAAATTTGTCTGAAATTTGGTCTAAAATTTGGATCAGCATGCGATACGACCACGTCAAGAGGATAAAAAACAGACAAAAAATAAAACTGTGACTTTGTTTTTTAATCTCTTGACGTGGTTGGATCGCCTGCTGCTCCGTTCACAATGCAAACCACTGCTTACAAACATTTATAATGGTGGCTTTCTTTTCAAAACAGGTCGCACTTTTGTACAATATGGCCTGTTGACGAAAATCAAGAAAAAAATTGCCATTTTCTCCCGAAATTTCATCTGAACAGAAAATCCCCGGAGTCTATGCTCTGCCTATGATACATACATCGACGAACCACAAGCTGTCTAAGTACTCAAATGCCAGAATTCTCACTCCCATCCGACAGCTGGATTCTTGCTTGCATCTGGCAGGACTTTGATTAACCTTTTTTCAACATTTGCAGTTCGTGCGAGATTTTCTGCCACGTGCTCTGCGCTGATCTTGGGCGAACGTTTTTTTAGTCTGCACTCCACGCTCTCATGCCATCAAGGCAATCATCAATGGCGAACAGCAAAGTTATCAGAAAACAGCAATGTTCATGATATACTTGGGAAAAGGAAGGGAGGGTATGGAAGGATACGCGATCGTCAACTGTATTATCTGTAAGGCATTCAATAACAGACAACAACAATCGCACAGATACAATCACTAATGCACCCTAAGCAAGCTTCATCAACCGGCACACACCACACCCATTCACAATCTGAAAAGAAATCTACAAAATAGGTAGGTAGGAACCTTGTGGATAAAAATGAAATACTCTTAAAGATGAAAGAAATGAAACAGGTAGATGATAAATGATCGCGATGAAACAATGATGAAGCAATCGTGATAAAACCATCGTGCCAATCATTGCATGGTTACCCAGTGCATTTATACCAGGCCTTCACTCCAATGCTGTAGGTATGCATTCGTACTCGGGTGGTTTCAAGCATGTGTGCTTGACATTTACTGGTTGTCACTGCTGAGTCGTTTTTCTGGTGATGCTGTCAGGCCAGAAAGGGAATTGGCACAGGAATATATTGAGTTGTCCCAATGAAGTTGGGTAAGGCAGCTCCGGATCGAATCCGGCAGTCAGGATTTCTGGGGCCACCCTCGTTATGGAACAAGCTTCCTTAGCAAATGAACGTTGCGGGTCGCCAGAAAATTCAGCAAAAGGAAAGTCAACAAAAAGAAATTATAACAATATGAAATGTCATCGAGTGGAAATGGCAACAAACAGAAAGGGCAGGAAGTGGAATAGCTGGCAATAAGAAATGTCAACAAAGAGAATGTCCGAAACCGGAAAAGTCCGTAAGCGGAAATGTCAGGAAGAGCAAATGTCTGCAGATGGAAAAGCGATCAAGAGAAAAGGCATCAAAGCGCATTGCTTGCATTCGGAAATGTCAACAAAGAGAATTGTCTGCGTGCGGAATTGTCGACAAATGGAAAGAACTGCACATGAAATATTGGTGAACAGAAATGTCAACAGGCGGATTTTATCGAAAAAATGACACGTTGCCCCAAAGGCCGACACACACCAAGACGATTGTTGTGACTTCGCTGGGGGCAGTTGTGGCAATCGGTTGGGGACTTTTTCCAGAAACGGCTGGAGCTCCTTATGTGATTTTGGCTGTGTTGGTGTGGATGGGTTGTTACGTTGGTTAGGTTCGAACTGGGGTTTGGTTAGATTTTGGGTCAGGTTTGGTAAAGTTAGGTTGAGTAGGTCAGGTTGGGTGAGGTTAGGTTGGGTAAATTGAGTTTAATATGCTTTTCGGCAAATTTGGAGCTTCCGAGCTGCATATTTTTTTCCCAATCCACTTCCGAGGACAGCAGCATCGCAACAGCCAATCACGTCGTCTCAATTTGTGACGTCATCAATTTTCGCATTTTTGCCTTGCCACCGCTTTTTGCCATTAGGCATGTTTGCCACCGCTTCACAACTCTTTCTGGGGTCACAATAGGGTGAGGTTAGGTCAGGTTAGGTTAGGTCAGGTTAGGTTTGGTTTTGTTTGGTTTTGAAATTTG
>JASGXE010017495.1:0-17992 GCA_030068105.1 Sinentomon sp. SZTP_YWyxl
TACTGAAACAAACACCAATAATACCTAATTTGTTTGCCATCACTGAGTTTGAACTTGCGGCATTGCATATGTTCCTAACTTGACATTGAGTACGTTCCTCTGTTGTTGAAAAAAAATTTTTTTTTTTTTTTTTTATCTGAACGTCATAATCCGGAGACTTTGGAATTCCTAAATCTCAATTGTGATTTGTGTTTGAGCTCATTGGTTGCTGGAATCATGTCTTTATTGTTTACCTGTCCTTGCTCAAAACGAAATGAGACAATACGTAAATCAATTCTCAATTTCTGCGATGGATCGCTGACAAACAATATTTGTAAAAAATTCAAAATTGTTTTCAATTGAAATGAATTGTGTTTGTGATAAGCGTGAAATTGCGATTGTTTTGAACAATTTAATTTGATTTAAAAAATGGCCTCCAATTATAAATAAGGCCAACAGTGTAAAAAAAAAAAAAAATGATCTCGTGAGAATTGAGCAGTGGTGTACTAATTTTGGCATGATGTTGATAAATGTGTGGACCATGTCATTTTCTAGGAAGATGTCTCCCATTATTGGTGTGTACACTTTGTTAAATTCTCAATTACTCTCTGTTAGACATTTTTACCTATTTGGGCGTAACTTTTACAAGAAACCTTTGCTGGGGTCAACATGTTGATAATGTGGTGAAAAAAAGCAAATTCTGCATTATATTTTGTTAGGCGTACTTTCTCTAAGGCTAGTAAAGTGATTAAAGAAAAAGTCTACTTCGCTCTGGTTCGGTCCCTATTGGAATATGCTTCAGCTGTATGGGACCCATACAGACTGATACATGTGGAAAAACTTGAACGGGTTCAGAGAAGGGCAGCACGTTTTGTGTCAGGAGGTATTCCTTTTCACACAGTGTGTCATCCATCCTGTCTGATCTTGGTTGGGTATCGCTAGCTCAACGTAGGAGGTCATCCCGTCTTGTGGGTCTTTTTCAGGGATTAAATAATATTGGAGGGTGGTCTCGTGTCAAGGAATGCCTATTACCTCCCACTTATATAGGAAGACATGATCATGCTTTCAAATTACGCTGCAAACCAGTTTTTAAGGATGTTGGAAAGTTCTCGTTTGTTGCTAGGACTGTTAACGATTGGAACTCTCTTGATGCCAGTGTTTTCGGGGATGGAAATGATATTTCTGTAAAAACATTTCGTAAGAATTTATTAGGTAGTGCCCGCAACAGTGCATGTTGGTAACTGTCTGGTATTTGTCAAAGTTGTGACTGGGCTGTAAAGCTGTCTACATGTTTGTTAATTTGCGCTGGACTGCGTCCATGCAAATTAAATTTAAAATAAATAAAATAAAATAAATAACCCATCCAGGTCGGTCCGGCGGTCCTGTCCGGCTGTCCGGTTTTCAGGGACCACCGTCTTTTGTGCTTTGTTCATTTGTTTTGAAACTGCCCCCTTGCTACTTTGTTCGAAAATGAGGAGGACATGGGAGCAATGCTACTTGAAAGACTTCTGCAGCTGACCAACAGACAAAAGCAGACGGTTTTTTTTCTTCTTTTTTTTTCTTTTTTTTTTTTTTCTGCACACCGACTCACTCACTCTTGGTTCTTTTGTTTTCTGGTCTCTTTCAATGCCTCATCACGTCGGCGTCTCGGCGATGATGGGTCACTCTTTGCTGCCAGCTGTTGACCCCGACAGTTAAAAAAAAGAGTACCTGTGTAATTGTAGCTCCTCCCACACCTCTGCATTAAATCTGTACAGAGATGCAAAAACATCAAGAGCCAACTTTATTTTCCCTCAATGGTATCTGAACAGCATATTGCATTATAATTCAGTGTTAAAATCGATGATCCATTTATTACGTGGTGTCATACTGTCAAGGTAAATGAATGGGAATATAACTGATCACCAGGCTGTTGACAGGAAGTTCCTGGAGTGAGTTGTGGGTGGAGAAACTGGGGGGATTCCGGATTGGATTGAGTTGGTTTTCAAGAACTGTTCTTGGACAAGGGCTGGGTAGCTCTTCTTTCGGTAAAGGTGTGCATGAAAAATCCCTTTTTTGTGACATGATTATCTGCAGAGTTCTGCAGAAACAGACATGAAAACCGAACGGTTCTGTTTTCAGCAAAAGTGTTGAATGCAGACAGATGCAAAAGTTCCAACGTGCGTGTTTGTTTCAACATTTTGCTATCCTGTGGAAACATGTTCGGTGCAGATTTTTGCTTCACACTTTGAATCTGTTCATGTGCCACCAATTCTCCATTATCTAATTTGCAAATCTGATTTTGTGACTCATCTTCATCGCCCTCACCTGGAGAGTGGAGACCTTCCCATTTGTCCATCTAGCCTAAATTTCCCTAAAATATGGACACCGAACTGGACACCCCCTTAAATGGGTTAGGTTTGGTTAGGTTAGGTGAGGTTAGTATTGGATAGTTTAGGACAGGACAAGATATCTTAGGTTGGTTTGGATGGGTTAGGCTGGGTTAGAAGCAGAGGCCTGCAACCGCGGGTTGGTACCCACGGGTACCCGCGGGTACCCGTGGGTACCCGCAGGTATGGGTAAGCTTTAAAGGATTACGGGTGGGTATGGACGGGTACAGAGCAATCCTGTGCGGGTGCGGGTTGGGTACGGGTAAGGACTCACGGGTACAGCTTGGGTATGGGTGTTGTGGGGAAGAAACGGGCTTGGTTAAATGGGTAAAAAATTTTCTGGGGGATAAAAAAATTGCGCCGGGACGCCCGAAAAAAAATAAAAAAAATGCTTCGAGCACAAACTTGTTCTTTTTTTTTTTCTTTTTTTTTTTTTTTTTTTTTTTTTTTCCCGTCGGCTGCTCGCCGTGCGGACGCGTTTTTCGTTGTTTGGTGCGTGCTCCGCTGATTTGGTCGATTTTTTCGATTTTATTTGTTGTTTTTTTCTGTTTCTTGTTTTTGTTTTTCTCTCTTTCTCTCAAAATTATTTTGTTCTGAGCTAATACACTCTCTTCCATCCATTTTCTTGGCTATCTCTGCTTTCTCATTGCCTCAGTCAAATCTCCTGATTTTTCTGTCTCCTGTGCTTTGTCTTTGTTTTTGAATCATTATGGAGACCCCGAATTCGAGATCCTCGACTTCCTCACTACATTCTCCTGCGGATGAAAAACTGCCAAGTGAACTGCAAGTTTGGGAACTCTGGCAATGGAAAAATGGTTCCTGCGAGGGTTGCTCCATCTACTTTCATTTTGAATGTGTCGGGCTGCTCAAAACAAGGGTTATTCCGGCATGGGCATTGTGGATGTGCGAGGATTGCATCGGCGATTTTCGGGAAATGAAAAGCCTCCTCACTCAATTGAGAGCTCTCTGTTCTTCTCCTCCAGCTGCGGTGCCGGCCAAGCCTTGTACAACAATGGCTTCTTCTCCGGCTGAGGTGGTGGCAGGGCCTCTTCCTGTGGTTGTTGTTCCCACTGCGTTGGATGGTTTTCCCGCTCCTTCTCGGGATTCGTCATCTCGGGCCCTTTCTCTCGCTCTCTTGAACTGCTCTGGTCAAACTCACAAGATCTCAGATGTCCCTTCTATCGCCTCACCCATTGGATCTTGTGCTTCTCTTGCTTCTTCATTCCCACCTCTTGGTCATGCATCCAGAGTTGTTCCAGGCACCCTTTCCTATGCTGGTGCAGTCGCAGCTCCTTTCGACTGCTCCGGTACTTCCATTCAAACTAAGGCTATTCCTGCCCAGAGGGTTTCTGTCAAGGAGTCCTCTGTTACTTCAGTTGATCCAGGCACTGTGCAGCCTCCATCTGTCTCCGTGCCTGAGGCTCCTCAGCCCATTCGTTCATCCAGATCTGTAGCTCCAACTCTGGCTACTTCTAACAACCTCTCTCCATCCATCGAACTCGCGTGCTCAAGGCATTCCCCAGCACTATCTTGCTCTGGATCTGGACCATCTCAAGTCAAAGGAAAGTTCCCAAGACTTTGCTTGTTATTGGGGATTCTATGATCAAGCATTCGAACTGTCTTCCTGCGGCCAGAACAGAATTCCGCTGTCTTTCCGGTGCCACTGTTTCCAGCATATCATCCTCATTGAAGGCCATTCCAATTCCCAACGCCAAGCTTACTCCACTATTCTTCTTCATTGTGGTGTCAATGATCTCCTCAATGGCGCCTCTCCAGAAATTGTTCTTCGCAATCTGTCTGATCTCTTTCATAGCGGCAGGAATCAATTTCCTGATGCTCGATTGATCTTTTCCGCCGCCATCATTGCTAATGATCGTGTTCCTTTAAAGTCTCTGTACCTCTTGAATTCCAGAATCGCTGCACTCTGCCAACAGTTGGGCATCTCGTTCCTGGATGCTAATTGCTGGCTCCCTTCTAACTTTCTTGCCGCAGATCACCTGCATCTCAATCATCATGGAAGTAGGGTTCTCGGGAATCTGTTCCACAGCATATGCCAACCCTTCTCAAGCTCGCTGTTGGGAAACTGCCCGCGCTCATTCCGAAGACCTCCTACCTAGGGCTTAAAAAAAGTCCTAAATCTTGTCTCACTCTTTCGTCTCTCTCTCGCTATACTGGTTGATCCATTTACCTCTGCTTCCTTTTCTGAATTCTCTGATGTTCAGGAGAATTGTTATTTGCACACAGATAGGCATCCTGGCATACCCTCGAGTTCTCCCCAGACAAGATCTTGCAATTCTTACCTCTCTGTCCTGCAATTGAACTGCCGCAGCATTCGTAATAAATCCATTGAGCTCGCAACACTTCTCGAAATGCATGATCCTGATATCATTGTCCTCACAGAGACTTGGCTTGATGACAGCATTGGCACCCATGAATTCCTTCCAGCATCTTTCACTGTGTACCGCAGGGATCGCTGCAGATTTGGAGGTGGTGTCTTAGTTGCGATACGGTGCTCACTCATTTCTTCCCTTATATATACTAGTTCTTCACAGGAATTTCTAATATGTTCCCTCACCCTGAAATCATTAGGTAAACCGTTCTATGTTGTTGGTGGCTACCGTCCTCCAGATTCCTCTCCTGAGATATTCCATGAAATAACCACTCAGTTAGTTAACCTTAATTTGTTTGCCGATTTGATGACTCCCTTGCTTATTGCTGGCGATTTCAATCTTCCAGATTTGAATTGGGATACTCTTTCCCCCAAGCCTAATTGCTGTTATGGTCTCTCTGTCAATCGAGCTGCATCCGATTTCTGTTTTGACTTCGGCCTTGATCAATTGGTCAAGGTTCCCACTCGTCCTGTTTCTAACTCTATCTTGGACATTTTTCTCATGCGGCCTGTCCACATTCTAAATTCCGTCTCTGTGGAAACAGGCATAAGTGATCACTTGGCTGTTCTACTCATTTTGAACCTGTCGGTCCCACCTCATGATTTGGAGCCGCCTGTCCTGATTAGAGACTTCAAGCGAATGGACAGTGTTGGTTTTTCTGAATTCCTGCTCAGATCATTTCCCTCTTTTCGTGACAGGTATTTGGACTCATCCATCAACCCCCTCTGGTGCGATTTTGAATCCATAATTCACCACGGCATCAGTCAGTTTGTGCCTACTCGCCTCATTAGGCCCAGAACCAATTCCTTCTCCTTCAACTACCCCCCGCATATTCGCCATCTTTCTCGTCAGTGCAGAAAATACTACAAATTTCGCCACTACTCTGAGCTTTACTCAAGAATCTATGATTCTCTCTGTTCTGACCTCGCTGCTGCAAAACTTCACCATGAAAATAACCTCCTTTCTAGTCTTTCTCTCAGGTCCGGCTCATGCAACTCCAACTCCCGTGGAACTTTGCAAAATGCCTGGAAGCAGGTGAATAATAGGTTCCGTGGTTCAGTTTGTATCCCGTCTTTAAACCTTCAAGATGGCCTAGCAAGTTCACCATCCGAAAAGGTTGAGGCATTTGCCCATCAGTTTTCTTCCACATACTCTGCTGCCACTTTTGATACTTCTGCCTTTCCAGCTACTTCCATTCCTCCGAAACCGTATCCAACTTTCTCGATAACCATTTCTTCTATATCATCTGCTATTCGGAAATCTAAATCGTCATCTTCTGGTCCTGATGGAATTCCGGGATCTCTTTTAAAATCTTTCCCTCTTGAATTTTCTGCCTATCTCTATCTTATATTCAACAAGTCCCTCTCTTGTGTTGAGCTACCTCAGGCATGGAAATCTGGCAGAATTACGCCTCTGTTCAAAAAAGGCGATCCTTCACTTCCAGCTAACTACCGTCCTATCAGTCTCACTTCTTGTGTATGCAAGCTTATGGAAAAGCTAGTCTCGGACTACATCAGAGAGTTTCTTCATGCCACTAATTCCATCTCTCCTTGTCAGTTTGGCTTTCGTCCTGGCTGGTCTTGTGAACTTGCTCTTGCCAAGTTTACTCACATCGTCGCATCATCCATTGACAAAGGAACTGATACTGATGCACTTTTCCTGGACTTCAAAACTGCCTTCGATGTTGTTCCACACAGGGCTCTAATGTTCAAATTGCAGTCTTTGGGCCTCTCTGCTTCTATCATCTCTTGGATTGATTCTTTTCTGAGCAACCGAA
This sequence comes from Sinentomon sp. SZTP_YWyxl, assembly GCA_030068105.1. NCBI lineage: Eukaryota > Metazoa > Arthropoda > Protura > Sinentomata > Sinentomidae > Sinentomon > Sinentomon sp. SZTP_YWyxl. Next base: position 6,516 of record JASGXE010017495.1, read on the forward strand.
CACAGTCTGTTTCTCTTGGTGGTGCAAATTCATCACCTTTTCCAGTAACATCAGGTGTACCTCAAGGTAGTGTGTTAGGCCCTCTTCTCTTTCTTATTTTCATCAACGACCTTCCTGATGTAATCTCTTCTTCGAATATCATGCTATTTGCTGATGACTGTGTTCTCTACAAGACCATTCAATCTCAATCTGATGTAAACTTACTGCAGGATGATCTTGCTTCCCTTGACTCTTGGAGCCTGCAGTGGGGCCTTGCGCTAAATGCATTAAAGTGTGTCCACATCCGGTTCTCGACTAAGCTTCATCCCCTTCAATCCTCTTATACCTTCCTTCTTCGGCCGCTGTCTTGACCACCTCAACATCCTGCAAATATCTTGGTGTAACACTGACATCCGACCTGTCCTGGAAATTGCATATAAACACTATTGCACGTAATGCCAATTTTGCTCTTCTCAAAATCAGACGCATATTCAAATCTTGTTCTCCTGCAACCAAGGAAATTCTCTACATTTCACTTATCCGTCCCCTCCTGGAATATGCCTGCATAATCTGGGATCCTTTCCACATCTCTCTCATTCACGAACTTGAAAGAGTCCAACGCAGAGCAGCTCGCTTTGTAAAGAATGATTTCTCTCCCTACTCGAGCGTCTCTTCAATGCTTTCCTCTCTGAATTGGCCACCACTCTCTGACAGGCGTTCTCAGTTCAGGCTTTCAGCTCTCAGTAAAATTTTCACACATCACGGTGGTTGGTCATGTCTTTCTGATACTCTTGCTGCTCCTGCTTACATTGGTCGACATGACCATGCTTTCAAGATTAACCTTTATCAACCTTCCAAGAACATACTCAAGTATTCATTCATTCCAAGAACTATGTAGACTGGAATTGTTTATCCCACAACTCTGTTGAATCACTTATTCTGTCTCAACATATTGATTGTTCTTAATTTAGCCTGATCTTGTGGGCCATTCGGATCTGGTGCAATGCATGGGGTTGATAAAGTTGTGGTCTGGGAACGGGTCAGGGACCCATGCCCAGACCAAAGCCGGGAACCTGCCCGAGACGGCGGCCCATGTTGGCGGCCCCCACTGCGTGGTCAGTGCAAAACCTTTTTCACGCAGCTGGGAAGAGGAGTGTGGTACTGCTGGCGAACGCCGCTGGTGCTTCCGTGACTCCCTGCGGCTTGTTAACCGGCAGTTGCCGGACGGCGCTCCGCCGCGCGACTGACGCAAGGCGAACCTTTCCCTCATTGTAGTGCACTGGATAGGGTAGGTACCACGTATTGCCAAAATGCTCTCATTCTACGTGTTTCAAATTGCCTTTATTTGCCAATTGCATCCAAGATCTTGAAGTAGGCCCCTACATCCAACACAGCTTGAGGTCACTGTGTTAGGAAATAATGGAATTTGGGCAAAAACAAGAGGAAACCTTTTTGTTCTTTAAAGATCCCGGATTTTCATCAGACCAAAGATGCATTTAACCTTAGCAGTGTTGGAAAAATGGGTTTTAATCGGAAAGTTGTACACTTTTTGGAGGACATTGAGTACTGGAAGGAGAATTCACCACCAGGAGAAGCAAACTGTTTTCGGGAGATGGAATTTTCAGGGATGATGAATTGCTAGGCCACTTGCTTTTCATTAAGCGTGTGATACAAACTGAAGGCACGGAACCGATGATTTCGCCTTTTTTCAGGCATTTGCAAATTCCACGGGAGTCATTCCAAGAGCCGGACTGGAAAAGATAGAAAGGAGGAAATTATGGTGAAGTTTTGCAGAGAGACCGGTCCAGGAACAGAAGAGAATTATAGATTTCTGAATAAGGATGTTTTAGAAGATGGCGGAAATTTGAGTATTTCGTGAAGGAGAAAAAAGGCGAATATAAAAGTGGGGAGAGTGGAAAGAGAAAGAATGGTTCTGAGGCCTAAGGTTTGAGAAGGGTACAACAAATGATATAGCGTTGGTGGAGGAATTACTGAAAGGAGAATTCAAAATGGCAGCAGAAGTGGGAATAGGCAGGGAAGGAGTAGGAAACTGGAGGTTTGAAAAAAGGATGAGCCAAATTACCTGTCACGAAAGAGGGAAATGATCTGAGCAGGATAGAAAAACCAACAGTATTCGTTGAAGTCTCTAATCAGGCAGGCGGTCCAAACAGAGGTGGGACCGAAGGTTCAAAATGAGTAGACAGCCAAGTGATCACTTATGTGTTTCCACGAGACGGAATTTAGAATGGGACGGCCGGGCATGAAAAAATGTCCAAGATAGAGTTAGAAACAGGACGAGTGGGAACCTTGACCAATTGATCAAGGCCGAAGTCAAAACAGAAATCGGATGCAGCTCGATTGACAGAGAGACCATAACAGCAATTAGGCTTGGGGGAAAGAGTATCCCAATTCAAATCTGGAAGATTGAAATCGCCAGCAAGGGAGTCATCAAATCGGCAAACAAATTAAGGTTAACTAACTCAGTGGTTATTTCATGGAATATCTCAGGAGAGGAATCTGGAGGACGGTAGCCACCAACAACATAGAACGGTTTACCTAATGATTTCAGGGTGAGGGAACATATTAGAAATTCCTGTGAAGAACTAGTATAAGGGAAGAAATGAGTGAGCACCGTATCGCAACTAAGACACTACCTCCAAATCTGCAGCGATCCCTGCGGTACACAGTGAAAGATGCTGGAAGGAATTCATGGGTGCCAATGCTGTCATCAAGCCAAGTCTCTGTGAGGACAATGATATCAGGATCATGCATTTCGAGAAGTGTTGCGAGCTCAATGGATTTATTACGAATGCTGCGGCAGTTCAATTGCAGGACAGAGAGGTAAGAATTGCAAGATCTTGTCTGGGGAGAACTCGAGGGTATGCCAGGATGCCTATCTGTGTGCAAATAACAATTCTCCTGAACATCAGAGAATTCAGAAAAGGAAGCAGAGGTAAATGGATCAACCAGTATAGCGAGAGACGAAAGAGTGAGACAAGATTTAGGACTTTTTTTAAGCCCTAGGTAGGAGGTCTTCGGAATGAGCGCGGGCAGTTTCCCAACAGCGAGCTTGAGAAGGGTTGGCATATGCTGTGGAACAGATTCCCGAGAACCCTACTTCCATGATGATTGAGATGCAGGTGATCTGCGGCAAGAAAGTTAGAAGGGAGCCAGCAATTAGCATCCAGGAACGAGATGCCCAACTGTTGGCAGAGTGCAGCGATTCTGGAATTCAAGAGGTACAGAGACTTTAAAGGAACACGATCATTAGCAATGATGGCGGAAAAGATCAATCGAGCATCAGGAAATTGATTCCTGCCGCTATGAAAGAGATCAGACAGATTGCGAAGAACAATTTCTGGAGAGGCGCCATTGAGGAGATCATTGACACCACAATGAAGAAGAATAGTGGAGTAAGCTTGGCGTTGGGAATTTGGAATGGCCTTCAATGAGGATGATATGCTGGAAACAGTGGCACCGGGAAGACAGCGGAATTCTGTTCTGGCCGCAGGAAGACAGTTCGAATGCTTGATCATAGAATCCCCAATAACAAGCAAAGTCTTGGGAACTTTCCCTTGACTTGAGATGGTCCAGATCCAGAGCAAGATAGTGCTGGGGAATGCCTTGAGCACGCGAGTTCGATGGATGGAGAGAGGTTGTTAGAAGTAGCCAGAGTTGGAGCTACAGATCTGGATGAACGAATGGGCTGAGGAGCCTCAGGCACGGAGACAGATGGAGGCTGCACAGTGCCTGGATCAACTGAAGTAACAGAGGACTCCTTGACAGAAACCCTCTGGGCAGGAATAGCCTTAGTTTGAATGGAAGTACCGGAGCAGTCGAAAGGAGCTGCGACTGCACCAGCATAGGAAAGGGTGCCTGGAACAACTCTGGATGCATGACCAAGAGGTGGGAATGAAGAAGCAAGAGAAGCACAAGATCCAATGGGTGAGGCGATAGAAGGGACATCTGAGATCTTGTGAGTTTGACCAGAGCAGTTCAAGAGAGCGAGAGAAAGGGCCCGAGATGACGAATCCCGAGAAGGAGCGAGAAAACCATCCAACGCAGTGGGAACAACAACCACAGGAAGAGGCCCTGCCACCCTCAGCCGGAGAAGAAGCCATTGTTGTACAAGGCTTGGCCGGCACCGCAGCTGGAGGAGAAGAACAGAGAGCTCTCAATTGAGTGAGGAGGCTTTTCATTTCCCGAAAATCGCCGATGCAATCCTCGCACATCCACAATGCCCATGCCGGAATAACCCTTGTTTTGAGCAGCCCGACACATTCAAAATGAAAGTAGATGGAGCAACCCTCGCACAGAACCATTTTTCCATTGCCAGAGTTCCCAAACTTGCAGTTCACTTGGCAGTGTTTTTCATCCGCAGGAGAATGTAGTGAGGAAGTCGAGGATCTCGAATTCGGGGTCTCCATGATGATTCAAAAACAAAGACAAAGCACAGGAGACAGAAAAATCAGGAGATTTGACTGAGGCAATGAGAAAGCAGAGATAGCCAAGAAAATGGATGGAAAGAAGTGTATTAGCTCAGAACAAACATAATTTGAGAGAAAGAGAGAAAAACAAAAACAAGAAACAGAACAAGAAACAGAAATAAACAACAAATAAAATCGAAAAATCGACCAAATCAGCGGAGCACGCACCAAACAACGAAAAACGCGTCCGCACGCGCGAGCAGCCGACGGGAAAAAAAAGGAACGGCCGACGGGAAAGACGGTCAAGGTTCCAACAAGACCAGCTTCAAATTCCATCTTGGATATTTTTCTGTTGCGTCCGATGCACATTCTAAACGCAATCTCTGTCGAAACGGGGATAAGTGATCATATGGCAGTTCTGCTTACTTTATCCCTGTCAGTTTCAACACCAGCATCAGAGCCTCCTGTTTTGATCAGAGACTTCTCACGAATCAACAGTGTTGGCTTTTCTGACTTCTTACTGGGTTCTTTTCCCTCTTTCGAGAGAGTTATCTGTGCTCATCCATAAACACGCTTGGTGTGATTTTGAGTCTATTATTCAACATGGCATCAGTCAATTTGTGCCTGCTCGCATCAAAAAGCCCCAAATCGGATCCATGTCTTTTAAATACCCGCCGCATATTCGCTCTCTGTCTCGCCAATGCAAACAATACTACAAATTTCGTCATTATTCTGATCTCATGCCAGAACCTATGATCGTCTCTGTTCTGACCTCATAGCAGCAAAATTGGACCATGAAAATCATCTCTGTCTCGTCTATCTCTCAGGCCAGGTATCATCAACTCAAATGCCCGCAGTTCCTTGCAACATGCTTGGAAACAGGTACCTAAATAATAGGTACCGTGGTTCAGTCTGTGTCCCATCTCTGAAATTCCATGATGACTTGGCTGTTGCACCATCTGAAAAGGCTGAAGCACTTGCTCAACAGTTTTCGTCTTCAATTCTACTTCCACTTTCCAAGCTTCATCCATACCAGCAGCATCCAAAGCTTCTGAGGTGCGTCTTGATTTCTCAATAACCTTTTCTTCAATGCTTCGGCCATCAGGAAATCTAAATCTTCCTCTTCTGGCCCTGATGGAATTCCTGGGTCTCTTCTGAAATCCTTCCCACACGAATTTTCTGCTTATCTGTATCTCTCTTCAACAAGTCCGTTTCCTGTAGTGAGCTACCCGATGCTTGGAAGTCAGGGAGAATTACACCTCTTTTCAAAAAGGGTGATCCTTCACTGCCAGCTAATTACCGGCCTATCAGTTTGACTTCTTGTGGTGTAAGCTGATGGAGAACTGATCTCTGACTACATTAGACAGTTTCTTTTTTTTTTTTTTTTTTTACTGGGGACGGAGTCCCCCCGCCGTCGCACCGTGGTACAAAGGTCCGGTGTCGAAAATAAAACAAAAACAACCAATGCCGTCGGAGAGATGCAACAATTTGTGGCGTGTATTTCAACACCAATTAGGTAACTCTCATTTTTGACAAAGGCATTTTAGCCAAAAATTGCATCCCATTCCGTTAGTGCAGAGGACAAAACGCCGATTGTTAGAATAATGATGCATGGCGTAATCAAAAAGTTCATGTCTTGTTCAATCAAACACAGACAATAGGCCCACATGGTGGCATGTCAGGCAGGTCAAAAGGACAAAACAAACACAGTAAAATAAATTGTGGGCAACGAACCTTGCAAAAGTTTTGAAGATGATGCCGGAGATTCCAGAGACAGAAATGGAGATCATGTATTGTATTGTATGCACAAATTAAAGCCAAACCAACAGGCATTTGCATTAAAAACAAACAAATGGATGAAATTGCCCTAAGAGTAAATTGATGGAAAATGGAAGAAAAAAGGGGGGGAGAAGAATTAGAAAAGCTATCTGCGAACCCCTGCCTACTATTTTTAAAATCGAAGCTGCAGGAAGAATCTGACCAGTAATGATGCAAATATGGCTCCAAGTCAGCTGCCCGAAAATTTGCCTAGACCATTGTTAGATTCTCTATTTTAGTCCGAACAACATTGTTGAAGTGGCCCTCGGAAAAATTGAGAGCATCCATAGGAAGGCAAAGACGATTCCACAGAAAAAGGCTGCTGTGAAAAAACGAGTTTCTGTCTATGTTTTTGGAAAGAACAGGAGGAACAAAGGACAGAAAGTCGCTTGCTCTTGTAGAGTTGTCGTTTGGATAAGATTCCACGGTCCATCACCCCAGCCTCCACGTTTCAGAATGCAATGCCTAAATGCTGAAAGGCCATGCAGGACTCTTCTCTTCTCAAGAGAATCCCATCCTAACTCGTTTAAGAGAGACGTAACGCTCGCGTCAAAGCTAAAGTTGCCTGAAACAAATCTTGCAGCTCTCCGCTGCACAGCCTCAATTGCATCAATGTGACATCTTTGGAAAGGTGACCAGGATGTGTGGTTGAATATTCTAACAATGACCTAACAGTTGACATGTATAAAATAGTCTTGATTTGCCTAGAAGCATAGCTATAGTTCCTAATGAGGACTTCAATTGATTTGATGCTTTTGCACTTTTGCCAATTTAATGTGTGGAATCCAGACTCAGTTCGGAGAAGTAAAAAGCAATCCCAAGTACTTTATGATTTCTGGCCTGCAAAGAACTTTTGATCCTACCTTGTAGTCATACAATGCAGGCGATCGGAAGTTGAAAAGACATAATGGATGTTTTTGAGGCGTTTATACCCATGCATTGAGTTGGCATCACACCACTCTGCAATGGAGTCCACATCGGTCTGCAGAGCAATGAAGTCCTCCCTTGAGGATATGACCCTATAAACAACGATGTCATCCGCAAAAAGTCGGATTCTGGACTTAATTGCGGAAGTCATGTCGTTAATATAGATAAGAAAAAGTAAGGGACCACAAACAGATCCTTGTGGGATGCCACTCGTTACAGGAATAATATCGGACAACTCCCCATTTAACAGAACCCTGAAATGCCTATCAGTAATGAAGTTTGAAAGCCATGTGAACAAGTTTTCAGGGATATTCAACTTGGCCAATTTCCTGCAAAAGTAGAGGTATGGAGACCCGATCGAAGGCTTTAACCAGGTCTATAAATACAGCATCTATTTGTGTTGAATTCCCTAAGGCCACTGAGATCTCATGAATAAAACCGGTGAGCTGAGTTTCACAAGGAATATTTGGATCTGAAACCATGCTGACCATGGAAGAAAAAGTAGTTTGACCCTCAAGCAAGCGTACAAGTAACCGGAAACGTTTTTTTCCATCAGCTTGGCACAAGAGCTTATCAGGCTGATAGGTCTAAAGTTTTCAATTGACAGAGCTAAACCTCCTTTAGGAAGAGGCTTAACTATGCTTTGCTTCCAATCACTTGGAATAATGTTTAAAGTTAATGACATAGAGAACAATATAAACAAATATTTTGATAACACATCCCTGTGGTTCTTTAGAAATACCATTGGAATGCAGTCAATGAGGTCAAAAGTTGAATTATTGCTAGATTTAATTGCATAAAGTACAGAGCCATCAGTCAGCACATCATTCTTCATTCCACTGATTCCATCTCCCCTTTTCAGTTTGGTTTTCGTCCTGGCTGGTCTTGTGAGCTTGCCCTCGCAAAGTTCACTCATGAAGTTGCATCTTCTATTGACAAGGTGCTGATGTCGATGCACTTTTTCTGGACTTTAAAAACTGCCTTCGATGTTGTTCCACACAAAGCTCTAATGTTTAAATTGCATCATCTGGGCCTGCCTATCACAATTGTCTCTTGGATCAACAGTTCCTAAGTAACCGGACACAGTCTGTTTCTGTTTCTGGCACAAATTCTTCATCTTTTCCTGTGACGTCAGGTGTTCCTCAAGGCAGCGTCTGGGCCCTCTTCTATTTCTCATTTTCATCAATGATCTTCCTGAAGTCATGTCTTCTTCAAAAATCATGCTCTTCGCTGACGATTGTGTCCTCTACAGGATCATTCAATCGGTTTCTGATGTAGACATGCTACAATTTGATCTTGCTTCCCTTGACTCATGGAGCCAGCATTGGGGCCTCGCCCTCAATGCATCAAAATGTGTTCACGTCAGATTCTCAACTAAATTGCATCCTTTTGGGTCATCTTACACCCTTCCTTCTTCAGGTACAACCTTAACATCCTCATCGTCTTGCAAATACCTTGGTGTGACACTTTCATCTGATCTGTCCTGGAAATTACACATTACCACGATTGCGCGCAATGCCAATTTTGCTCTTCTAAAAATTCGGCGTCTTTTCAAATCCTGCTCACCTTCAACAAAGGAAACACTTTATATTTCACTTGTCTGTCCACTTCTTGAATATGCCTGCATTATCTGGGATCCGTTCCAAATCTCCCTCACTGATGAGCTTGAAAAAATTCAACGCAGGGCAGCTCGTTTCGTAAAGAATGATTTTTCTCGTCATTCAAGTGTTACTTCAATGCTTTCTTCTATGAATTGGCCTTCTCTCTCCGATCGGCGTTCCCAGTTCAGATTGTCGGCTCTAAGTGAACCAAACAAATGAACAAATAAAATCAAATTGAGCACCACAGTAAAAAAAAAAAAAAAAAAAAAAAAAGTAAGATTTTTACTCATAATGGTGGCTGGTCATGTCTGTCTGAAACCCTTGCTGTTCCCGATTACTTTGGTCGCCATGACCATACTTCCAAGATCCGTGTTGATCAGCCTTCCAAGAACATCTTTAAGTATTCATTCATTCCCAGAACAATTGTAGACTGGAATCGCCTTTCACAAAACACAGTTGATTCATATCTGATTTCTTGAATTTCCTGATCGGATTATTTTCTCCAGCATTCTTGATGTTACCTGACCTACCTACCGAACATGCGTTTACATGATTTTCAAAGTGCTCTTGTGCCAGACAGGTGGTACCTGTGCCAAACAGATCCGATACGGTGTATTGCATGGGGTTGATAGAATTGAGGTCTGGGAACGGGTCCGGGGCTCATGCCCAGACCTAAGCCGGGAACCTGCCCGGAGTCGGCGGCCCATGATGGCGGCCCCACACTGCGTGGTCAGTGCAACCCTCCTTCACGCAGCTGGGAAGAGGGAGTGTGCGTACTGCTGGCGAATGCCGCTGGTGCTTCCGTGACTCCCTGCGCTAGCTAACCGAGCATATGCCGGACAGCGCTCTCGCGGCGTGACTGACACAAGGCGAACCATTCCCCCATTGTAGTGCATCGGAAAGGGGAAGTGAGGCGTAGGTACTTACCAACTCATCATCGTATCACTGCGATCATTATTTCATGATTTACCTACCTATTTCTTTTTCTTCTATCTAATTTCATGTTGACTTTGTTTCTTCATTTCAACATTTCCCTACCTTCTTCCTTTTCTTTCACCTTTTGTCTCACTTTTATTCTCTTTTTTGTGTGTTTTCATTTGAGATTGTGAATGGGTACCTATGTTGTAGCGTCTGTGTGTGTGTGTGTGTGCTGTGCTGGTTAATGCTGCATGCTTGATGCTGATGGTATGGGAGGCCTTGTTTGGTTGCGTGTGTATGACTGCTGTGTGTCTGTTATTGAATGCTATATGACTAGGCCCCGTCCACATTCCGATGATGTGTTTTTCCATACTCCTCTTCCTACCCTCCTCCCCCTCCTTCCTTTACCCTTGCCTAACCTTACGAATAATGCAGCCGACGGTCGCGTGTCCTCCCCTTCCCTACCTTCCCCTTCCCAGGTATATGATGACATTTGCTGTCATATGTGAGAACTTTGCAGTTATCCATTGACGATTGCCTTGTGGCATAATAACCCGCGTAATGCAGCGTCTGATACCTACCTACCTACCTACCTGCACACACACCAGGACTCTTTTCCCACCTTTTTCCGACGGTACCCTTGGCCTTCGGCCAAGGGTACCGTCGGAAAAAGGCTGGGGGGGGTAACCTCGGCCGAAGGCTAGGGGGGGGGTTAACCCCCCCTACCCCCCCTATGCTCAACCCTGGAAGTCATGCTCATTTCTGCCCAAGAACGGAAAAGAAAGGTTCATACCGGTGTTTTCAAAGTTTGGTTCATCTCCTGGAAATTATAAAATGCCTCCGATTGCGTCAATTGAAGGAAATCGGAAACACTTACCCTATACCGTGGGGTGATCCAGTGCAGATAAACACGGTTGGGAAATAAATTTTCGCCATTTTCTTCAATGTAAAAAATTTACTCTGCAACCTCGAATTGTCGTTAATCCACACTGGATCACCTCACGGAGTGTTTCACAACGCGTGAGAAGCCCCACAGTTTTTGCCACCCTCCGAGTTGTGCTTCACGTCTGCGCGGTCCTGTTTGTTGGCCCAAGGGGTTGTTGGTTGGCCAGTGAGAGCCAACCACCGGCAACACGCTGTCCACGGGGTGCTCCCTAAAATGTGGACACCCAACTGGACACCCCCTTGGAGACCCTTCTAACCCAGCCTAACCCATCCAAACCAACCTAGGATATCTTGTCCTATCCTATACTAACCTAACCTAACCAAACCTAACCTAACCTGACCCGTTTTAGGGGGTGTCCAGTTGGGTGTCCAGGTGTCCATATTTTAGGGAATACTGTCCACGGTGCCGAACTTCAGCACTGGAGTCATTTGGGCCGATTTTTTAAACGAAGCCCATCTTTTTGGCCCCGGATTGTTTTCTTTTTAATGCAATTTTGTTCACAAAAAGAAAAGAATCCGCGGCCAAAAAAATGGGCTTCGTTTAAAAAATCGGCCCAAATGACTTCAGTGCAGTGATGCCAGATCGCGGGTTTTCCCGCAAGATTCCGCTGGTTTTTGATGTTCCTCGCGGGACAATTTTGACTTCCGCGGGTTGCGGGATTTTCGCTGGTTCGCCGTCATTTCCGTGGTTTTTCCGCTGGTTTTGTGGCAGAAATTTTTTGACCACATTTTTCATCCCTTCAACAGTCGATTGGGCGAATTTCAGGTTTTTCGGTGTTCCAATTTGTCCTGGTTTTCTCTGTTGGCCATCGGAAAGGCCTACAGGCCTTTCCGATGAGATTCGACTGGGTCCAAGAAAAGA
>JASGXE010017496.1:0-11077 GCA_030068105.1 Sinentomon sp. SZTP_YWyxl
TTCAAAATTAAAAAAAAGCAAGTCATATGGATTTACAAAAAAGCAGGCTCTTTCAAAATGAAAATTAAATCATGATAGAATAACAACCTATAGCAGATGCAGTATTGGATTACATAAATACTCAACTGGATTTTGCACTTGGCACAGGATTTGGCTCTCCGTTTGACAAACAAATCGAAGAGAAGCAAGAAAGGTATGTTGTGACCTAAATAAACCTTCTGCGCAATCATAAACTTCTGGCGAAATTCAAAGCTCTTCATGCCAGCTACTTTCCTCACCCCTCGGTGATGCCGCTGGTCACAAATTTATTGACCAGTCGGTGATGCGGCATGTCACATGTTTATTGAGAAAAAAGAAAATCATGAAACAACCTGTCTTCTTTTTGACAGAATTATGACAATCGAAATTTCCAAAAGTCAGAATTTTGTGACTGACAATTCTTGAAGTTGCTTGGGGACTTATCGGTCCTGCTTGACTATACAGGGTGTCCCGTAAATCAACCACCGAAATTTCGGAATAGATTCCCCAGGACCATACAAATCGAAATTAATCAGTGGAAAAATTGATCCGACCCCCCATTACTGAGTTATGCCCCCCCAAAACCCCCAAAATGGACCCTTTTGGGGAATTCATGGGGGAGGTAAGATTTCATCATAGAACTTTCAAATTTTCAGGACAGGTTCTATGAAACGAGTAAAACAAAAAATGTTCAGTGACGAAAAACCGTTCGAGCCTCCAATTCCACGCAGTGCCCCCCAAAAAATCCAAAAAAGCCCAATTTGGGGTTGTTTTGGGGAAACTGAGATATTGAGATTTGGGGTCGTCGCATAAAAGCCATTTTTCGAAGGCAGATTCCCAAAGATACACGGAACAAAAAATGTTCAGTGGAAAAAGTCCTACGACCCTTCATTTCCACGCAGTAGCCACTCAAAAACTGCAAAAAAGCTTCTCGTTCTCAGGGGGTTACGACTGTTACCATGGTAACGCACAATATTACCATGGTAACATTCGTAACCCCCTAGAACGAGAAGCTTTTTAGCAGTTTTTGAGTGGCTACTGCGTGGAAATGAAGGGTCGTAGGACTTTTTTCCACTGAACATTTTTGTTTCGTGTATCTTTGGGAATCTGCCTTCGAAAAATGGCTTTTATGCGACGACCCCAAATCTCAATATCTCAGTTTCCCCAAAACAACCCCAAATTGGGTTTTTGGATTTTTTGGGGGCACTGCGTGGAATTGGAGGCTCGAACGGTTTTTCGTCACTGAACATTTTTTGTTTTACTCGTTTCATAGAACCTGTCCTGAAAATTTGAAAGTTCTATGATGAAATCTTACCTCCCCCATGAATTCCCCAAAAGGGTCCATTTTGGGGGTTTTGGGGGGCATAACTCAGTAATGGGGGTCGGATCACTTTTTTCCCCTGATTAAGTTCGATTTGTACGGTCATGGGGAATCTGTTCCAATATTTCGGGGGGTTGATTTATGGGACACCCTGTATATGCTCTCTGTTCCAATTCACAGAGCCTGCAACAGTTGAAATTTGTTTTTTTTTTTTTGAACGGAGGCATCTTCCGTTTATTGTATACAGTTGTTGCAGTGTTCAGAAAAAAACTTGGCGAGGGGGCCTTCTTGGCACCAGAATTCCATATCTATTGATTATTTATCACACAATGCAATCAGATTATCGAGATTAAAGAGATCTTGAGATATCATTCATTGCCACTATCACTTGCATCTATCAGAGACATGGCCCCTGTGGTCCTGACATTAAGCTGTCCCTGGAGATGTAACGCGAGGATACCCTTCCATGCAGAAGGGCATGCACAGGAGGGGGTAGGGGTAGGAGTAAGGCAAGTGTGATGGTGGAGGGAGGGTGGGACCTGTCTCGGACTGCTAAATATAAGGATGGTATACAAATCCTGAGGGCTGTCGTCTGGTGTGGTCTCCTTGCATTATCTCCTAGGCAAGGCCTAAAGGGGGAAGAGAAAGCACGACATTGAATATACCACATTCCATTGCAGTCCGTTTCAACAATGTCACTGGTTCCCCTTCGTTTATATCAATTTCTATCATTGCCGATGCCTCAAAATGCAACAATGCCACGTAAATAGCCTAAAAATAACAATGGGCCCAGTTGCCAAAGCTGCTTATAATTGTGTAAGGATTCCATTGGGGGTAGTGAGCTAAAACTGTTGGAGCAGGAGGAATCCGGTTTTTGCCAGTGACAAAAAATTGCATTAGAATTTGTCGAGTAAGGTCAGAATACAGGATACTGACGCCAAAACGTCAATATTGCTGCCGACTTAGCCGACTTTCTGAAGCTTACAGCTTGAGAAAGTGCTACCTAATTTATTTACTCTCCCAATTTGAAAATGCAATTATACAACAAAATAGACCCATTTTGACATTTTAGAACTCAGAACACCTTATAAAAAAGAATACAAAATTTTCACCTTGTACGTTGTTCCTAAAACTGAGTCAAGCCATTCAAACGTTCACAACATGTAAATCATTCTTGTGAGGAAATGGAAGATTTGCAAAACTTTGATTTTTTCATATTTGATTTTTTTCATATCGTAAGCTTATTTTGGCATGGTCAAACTTTTTATGTATATATCTCACCCTGGGATCAATCTAGAAGGTGAAAATGTGGCATACCTGCGGAAAAAGCTCCTGTTTTGGTTAGAATTTAGAATGATAAAATTTATTGCAAGTTGCTTTTTTTCTGTGGAACAATCATTTTGTGAAAGAAAACATTTTCCGATTAATTATGGAATACCAATCATAAAAATTAAACGAGTTGCCTTCGACTAGGACTCCAACTTCTAAAGCACATGGAATTTCTAAAAAAAAAAAAAACAGATAGCAACAAAGGAATCAACAGTTTTTTGTGCGTAGATATGGATAAAATCACAAAAAACCCTGAACTGTCATTTTGAAAATTGAAGTTTTCATCCTCACCCTTTCAAAAGCTCTCACGACAAACAGTTAATGTGGGACCCACCCTTCGTGGCCAACTTTTTTGATTTCTGGAAATGTTGTTGCAAACTTTACAAAAAGTTTTGGATATGTGCAAAATTTCACCTCCCTATCATTTATGGTTCTCATTCCACGGCACATGCATGTGAACTGAAACAAATGAGCGATTCTCTCAAATGCAATCATCCGTAAGTCAAAACATACGAATAGCACAGATCCAAAAGTCTCAAAATGCTGAAAGATTTTTGAGTAATTGGTTGCAAGATGTGCTGAACGCTATTTCGTTTTCATGTTTGTTTTATCAAGACAAAACAATGCATCACGATAAAAAGTGTAAAAATATGCATTTCCATTGGATTCTGAAAACGAATTTCATTCCAGCCAAAGATCCTTCATCCGACGTTCCTGGCCAATTCGATACACATTTTATCTTGGAACCACTCAGCACAAAATCTATTGGTTAACTGTCAAGTTCTTATCATTTTGTGATAACTGGCAAAAAACAACACATATTTAGTTCCTTTTACTCATTTTGTTTCAAGAAAACATGATTCGTTTTGATTGGAACGAAGCAGACTCATTACTTTTTTATTCGTAAAACTGAATAAAGATAACTAACTATCAAATATTGATCTTAACATGTCAAGAAGGCAAAACAGCAAGAGGCAACAGAAAAGCATCATAAAGATATATTCAATTGGGGTCAATCAATTTTAAGGCACAGTTTGCCAAAATGGATATGCAGGTCAATGGAAAATCAGAACTTGATAATTTACAGCACTGAGGTATACAAAAATACTTTGTACCTTCTTTGGCATGCATCTAGAAATGTAAGAATAATTGCTGTAGGAATGTCACCCTCTTCAAGGACACCAAAAATGGTAATCCAAGTAAGGAGCACAGCATCAACAAGAAAAACAGATATGAGAACACGATGTGGCAGATGTCTCAACTTCATGAAACATTACGAATGCATTAAATGCAACAAAATATATTTCTGCAAACCTCATGGAGCTTTGCAGCAAGTATGAGCAAATGTTTTCGTGCATTAAACCCTATGTGATTGATTGAGAAGAGTCATCGCGTAAAGTACAGATAAAACTGCTAAAGTTCGGTGAAAACCCGTTTGCAGAAAATACCATTTCCGAAAAAAATAAACTGCGGGAACCAGAGAATTGGCATGTGGAACTGCTATTTCTGGACCCAAAGTTTTGCCAACATAATGCAGAAATATCCTAGATATTTACAATGGCCCGTTTAAATAAAAAATGTCGCAATGACAAAAGTGGTATGGTTGATCAAATTTTCCTGAAATCACAGCTTCGTTTCTGGAAAATTTGATCAACCATACCACTTTTGTTATTATTTGCGTGAGCCACGCATTCTGGCTTTTTTGCAGAGGGGCAGCTTTGTCAGATATCAAGGCGTTTGGTCTTGGCTTAGCTCGAAGCCCTCAGTTCGAATGTTGATCAGTTTTTGTTGCTGGTTTACCCATGGAATGGTGCTAAAATGCAATTTTTCTTTTTCGATCTCATGTCGCAATGAATCTTCATGATTTGTTATTGAGATCAAAACTCGAGGCTTCATGGTTTGCTTCAAATTTATTGAACAAGAGGGGCTATCCGAAAGTGGGCTGCTTCAGAAAATTCGCTTTTCAAGCTGGCAAATGATGTTCAGCTCACTAATTAAATGGCAATGAGAAAGCCCTCAAGTGACCTCACAGGGAACCAGAGTTTCTTCAGAAATGAAAAACCAGGAAAAAACTGTTGCTTAGCACAGAAATCAAAGTTCCAATGTCTATCTTGATGGAAGAGAGTGAAGCATTCAAATGGAATAAGGTGATGAAGCTTCATCTCAGCACAAGTTATCTGTAGAGTAATGCAACAACTGTTGTGCATTGCAAGACATCTTTATGCAGCAGATAGTTGCACGTCATGTTAATTTGAAGAAGAGCTCAAAACTGTATCGTTTTGTCACAACTCCAGGAGGATCACCAATCACAACTCTGATGCGAAGGTTTTGATGTTTTTGCATGCAAGCCCTTTGGTAATTTTGTGCAAAAATTGCAATTCTCAAAAAACGCGCATCTGAAGAGCGAATGATTTTAAGCCCATACAAGTTACACCAATCAAATTCGTCAAGATTATCTCAAGATGGACACAGCTGGTGTGACAGCAAGGCCCCGCACTGTTCTTCACTCCATAGCAGGTCTCGTTGCAACACAAAAGGCCTTTCTTCAGTGTGACCAAGATTGTGTTTTTGCATGAAATCTAGACGTTTTGCACTGTAGTCACACTTGTCACATGTGAGATCCTTTCTGCTGAGTGAGTGGTTTGATGTTTCCTTAAATTTGGCAATGTCTTTGAAAAGTAGTTGCATTGGTTGCACTTGAAAGGTCTATCGAGCGAGTGACAAACCTTGTGTTTTCGCAAGCCATCTAGAGTCTTTGCACAGTGGCTGCACTGGTCACATTTGAATGGCCTATCTGATGAGTGACGAGTGGCAAGGTGTCGGCGGAAATCCGACTGCCTCTGTGAAGAATAGCCACATTCGTCGCACTTGAATTTCCATTCCACCTTTGACGGCTGGTCTTTTCTGCACAATTCTGCAGATAATTTGACAACCGAAGAGTGACGAGCGGCACGGTGTCGGCGGAAATCCGACTGCCTCTGTGAGGAATAGCTACATTCGTCGCACTTGAATTTCCATTCCACCCTTGATGGCAGCTGTTGTCTGCGCATTTCTGCAGAAAATTTGACAGGATTGTGACCAGCGGATGATGAAGTATCGAGGCATTTTTCTAGACTCCCCAGATTGCTGACAGGAGTGGGCAAGTTGTAATGATGTGGGTAAAGGTTCAAACCCCACAAAGACTTTGTGGCAAAGTCAGATAGTTTGCATTGAACTGCTCCATCAAGCAAATCGCTGATGCACTGGTTCTGTTCATTGTCGGAGCCACATGGCGCTGAAGGCTGATGAGAAATAGCCTCGCTAGGCAAGTCAAGACGAACTAGTTTCACAAAACAATTAAAAATCTTTGGATCACTTTTGACCTCATCAAATCCCACAGGCATTAACTTTTCTTCATTTTCTTCTTTGACCTGAACTTGGGGCACGTATTCAGACTTTATTTGAAGATTATCCAAGTACATTCTTAGATCGTCAGTCTTATTTCCAATGGAGTACTTACATTCTGAAATTAATAAATAAAAAAGAAAATAAACAAGCTTGAAGTCGAGCAAAACAAAAATTTTGATCGATAAAGGAGTAAACAACTCTGGAAGCTAAATGACCAATAAGGAAAACTATCTGATTTCGCAAGATGCGCAGTTAACAATTGGTCATTTGCAATTTGCATTGGCAGTTAACAATTGGTCAAATGGCCATTGTGCAATCATTTATTGAAAGAAAAAATTCAATCAAACTTGCTTAATCCTTCTGTTGAGAGTGTTAATGAAGCAGAAAATTGCCACACTGTGAATTTACATTGCCACCTACCCTACGTGTACAACAGAAATTGCAATTTATAATATGAGGGCCCAATAAACAGGGAATCAAATCAACCAATGAATGAATCAATTTTGTGCTTCGCACATGAAATTCTAAAGATCCAATAAAGAAATTTTCGGAGCAGATTCTTAGATATTTCAATTCACTTGGTTTCGGAAAGCTTTTTGCAGGCAGCAAAAATGATTTTCAGGATTTTAGGTGTTTCGTGGGCAAAACAGGGCAATAGATTTCCATTTTTACAAACTGTGCTATTATATAGTGACGGCGGAATTAATGTACTCTATACATGTAAAAATTTGTGATCGTTCAGATTTCGGCAAAAACTCTATGCTGCAGAAATGAAAGATCCTTTTGTAACCGAGGTCAAAATTTGACACATCTTGGGTTTCTTTGTCACAATCTGGCACTTTATTTTCTACCGCCTGCATATGAATAAAAATAAAGAAGAAGAAAAATGTTTCGGAAGCAACAGTTAGATGCGAAAAACACATGTGTGGGTACATTAATCGCGCCGCCACTATACAAAGAGCATGCAAGTTTCCAGCATCACACTGTGCTTTTTAAATTGTGGGAGTTGAGTGTGGTGCACAAAATAAAAAAAAAAAAAAACACCCTTTGATAATTTGCTGCAGCACATTGTTCTTGATGGACACAGTTGGGTCTTGCAATGTTTAAAAAATGGGCAAAACACAGCATGCACACATGCAAAAATTTCTTGGGAATATCCGTGTTCGGACAAGATCGATCACTGTCCCGTCCACTGGCCAGCAGAAATATTAGTGAACCCAACAGTGGTGAAAAAGTGTGGAAACTCTTTCCTTCAGATCTAGACCCTTCATCAGGAGAAACTGCCACACTCAGAAAAAGAAGTTTATTCCTTTTTCCAAAAAAAAAAAAAAAAAACACATTAGAAAAAACATTTTAGCTTCCTTTGCCAAAAAAAAACACTTGACTCGAAAAAATAGATGGAAAAAAACATTTCCAAAATTGTCAGAAAAAAGAAAACAATAAAAAACGGAAAAAACACTACCTGGGGCAATGCTGGCTGAAAGCATGGAAGAGCAAACGTCAAAAAAATTTGTGACAAATTCTAATGAGCTGTAGCACCATGTTGAACAATAACCACCACTCCATTTTTGCTCACCACCTTCACCGACAATTCAGACACCAAGAATAATGATTAAGGGATGTTTTGGCTTGGATTTTTTTAATAATTCTTGTGTACAAAATAAGAATGAAAAGAAATGAAAATGAACGTATGAAATTGGCTGGAAAAACATCTCAAAAAACTGCAGATAGCTTTTGAACGATATTGAGGGAAAGATAATGAGTTTCCTGGCAGCAGACAACGGTTACCTGAGCCTGAAAAAGTTATGTGACAGATAACAATCAGTAGAAAAGATAAGTCACCTGACTGAGAACAGACAATAGTTGTCTGAGCCTGAATAGATCAATGGTTGTCTGAGTCTGAATAGATAAGTTTCCTGACAGCAGACAATAGTTGGAACACTTACCTGAATTGGCCGAGAAGACATCCAAATCAGTCAGCAAGGGATCAATTGCTGTATCGGTATGACTCTGACCATTTTCAAATTGAAACATCTCTTCCTCAACCATTTGAAAATATTCACGCATATCTTGGCCAGCATTATCCACAGCGCAAACTTCAATCATCTTTTCTTCAAAAGATGATCTTGCTTCTGATTTGATATCCATATTCATGTTGTTACAACCACCCACGCTCCAAGAAGGGCTGAACAAAGTCTTCTTGTCAACTTCCGAAAGAAGCTCCTTTTCATTTGCTCCATCAAAAAAGTCATATTCCAACTTTATGTCCCAATTATTGTCCTCTTTCAAGATGGGATCACTGAAATGCATGTCACTGATCACTGAAAGTTTAACAAACTCCGACAATGTCACGTTTGATCTCTCCATTTTGATGATAAACACACTGGGTATAAAACTGTGTATTTAAAGTGGTGTATAAAATGTGGCATTTAGAGTTAGAGATAAGGGCCCTTCCTTTGCAAAACAGAAGAATCAATGCATGGAACAGAACATGCACGTTCCAGTCATCAATACACAGACAGGGTGCCCACCGATTTGTGAAAATGACATTCCCTGACTTTACCAAGTTTGTCGATAAAATGCCAGGCCCCTTATTTACATCAAACAATAATAACAATAACAATTGTGTCGAAAATTTTCATACACAAAGAAATAGTTGAGTAGGGTCTCTTGATGAACACTCTGAACACGATCATTGTCTTGGATTAGATTATGGGATAAAATGATCCTGGCGATAGTCTCAAGTCACTTTCTAATCTTTTTGAGTTCCTGTCCGATGACAGCATGCAAGCCTCAGCTGCCAATGTTGACAATAACTGAATCACCAGGCTGCAATTCAATAAGTCATCACAGACAAGAATACTGAAACTGAGACTGAAGTGCTTGCGCCAGAGTAGTGACTTGAGAACCAAGGGAGGGAACGATACGAAAGTGCCTCAGTTTGTCATCACAGGCAAGAATACTGGGGACAGTGCTCACACTTTAGGCAGGAAGGAAAAGATTCCCAAGATTTGGGATTGAATTGAATTGCCTTTATTTCCAAAATTTCCAAACGATTCTTTTATTTTCCTGAAAATTCCCTGACTTTTCCAGTTAGAAAAAAGTTCCCTGACATTTCGAAGCTTTTCCAGAAAAGCAGGCATCCTGACGGAACATTGCCCAGAGATATTTCTGAAGAATGGACTGCAAGCATTTCTAACGGCAGGCTAACATTTTCTTCTGATGAATGACTCGCGATGGTGAAAATGTTTGATGCGAATTCGAAACTCAACAGGCCCGACGTCAGTGACGGAATCGGCATGATCAGCATACTGTGAAATTGCCTTGATGAGATGTTTCCGGAAG
The DNA here is from genome assembly GCA_030068105.1 of Sinentomon sp. SZTP_YWyxl. Lineage (NCBI taxonomy): Eukaryota > Metazoa > Arthropoda > Protura > Sinentomata > Sinentomidae > Sinentomon > Sinentomon sp. SZTP_YWyxl. The sequence continues at coordinate 9,401 of JASGXE010017496.1, forward strand.
TGCTATTCGAAGCAATTGTTTCCGTACATTCATTAAAATTAAAGAATTCAGCAGAGCGATCACAGTCAGCAAATAACAAAACGAGTGATTGAGCAAGCGAAGAAAAGAGTTCGATTGGCAAACTGTTCCAGCACCGCAGGGTCAAAGCCGCAGGACTGTTGAAGGGAAAAATAACACGATATGGAAAATACCTTCCAAGGGTAAAGAACTCATGTTTCAGTGGCGTAACCATATTTTCTTTAATTTCCCCTCTTGTGCTCCCTTTTTTCTTTTTTTTTTCAAAGCATAAATCGCTTCGATTACAGGTCAACACCAACATATGCACTTCACACATTGCACTCGCATCTGCCTGGGTAGGGACGTCAAATGCCCCTGCAACGTCTGCAATTATTGTTTTTTCATTTTACCTGTTGGATCCGAGCGCATCTCTCTGCTCTACACACCTTGGATTAACCCTTGCATGGTTTCAGCCAGCATGAAAAGGCTAACTTAAGTCAACTATGCTTGCTTGTTTCAGGTCTTTCACCTCAAAGAGGCTCAAAAAAAAGTTGATCCCATTGTAGCTACTCGTTTTGAAAGTAAAACTCCAAAGAATGTTGGTGACCTCATGTTTTCTCGTGATTGTGTGTTTCCAAGTACACCTCACCCTTCACTTTAAGAACTCCTATGCAAACGTCCAATTTCTGAATTTCAAAAGCTCAAAATGAAATAAGTAAACAGGCATTGACTGTATGGAGGTTCAAACATGGGCAACTTCCTTGTTCAACCTAATGCAGTCCATTGTCACCATTATCATGTGTGTTACGGGATTCTCTGACGCAAATCTTGTCGTTCGTTAAGAAAACATTCAACATTTTAGAAACATCAACAGCGATGTGCACCAACGATTGTTCATGGATTGGTCTTCCCAAAATTGACGTGTCATCAAAAAATCTCCTGAATTCCTGTCTTCCTGAAATTGACGTGTCAATTTCAGGAATTGACGTGTCAAAAGTCTTCCTGAAATTCACGTGTCACTCCTTTGTGTCCTTCTGGAAGGTCAAAAGCTCCTTTGTGTCCTTCTGGAAGGTCAAAAGCTCCTTTGTGTCCTTCTGGAAGGTCAAAAGCTCCTTTGTGTCCTTCTGGAAGGTCAAAAGCTCCTTTGTGTCCTTCTGGAAGGTCAAAAGCTCCTTTGTGTCCTTCTGGAAGGTCGAAAGCTCCTTTGTGTCCTTCTGGAAGGTCAAAAGCTCCTTTGTGTCCTTCTGGAAGGTCGAAAGCTCCTTTGTGTCCTTCTGGAAGGTCAAAAGCTCCTTTGTGTCCTTCTGGAAGGTCAAAAGCTCCTTTGTGTCCTTCTGGAAGGTCGAAAGCTCCTTTGTGTCCTTCTGGAAGTCGAAATCCATCTCCAACATTTTTTCTGGTGACATTCCCCTGTTAAAGCTGTGTCACAAAGCATATTCAACTGATGACCGTAAAAGAAGACCTCGTGCAGTTTTTTTTTTTTTCCTTTTCCCCAGGTTGGATGAGAAAAATGGTGGAAAATGATGCAGGAGACGTTTAATGAATACCACTTCTTTTTAATCGGAAATGGGTGCAAGTTTAGCATGATTTTATTTCATGCGCTGACAAAAACATGCCACACTTCCAGGCACACACAGCGGAATTTCCAAAAGCTTGTCTGCATGGGACCTTTAACCACAA
>JASGXE010017497.1:0-10351 GCA_030068105.1 Sinentomon sp. SZTP_YWyxl
TGAATGCCGCTCACAAACTATACTTCGCATAAAAGCGCCCATAAAGAGTTTCAGAAAGCTCTCTCTCTATCTGATTAAGAGAGATGGATGAGAGCATTGTGTAGAGAAAACTATCTTGTCTATAAATTACACTGCGAATAGAATTCTTATTGAGCTCAGCTGGATGATGGATAGAGTGCTGGGCACTGGACTGGGCAGCGCAGCACTTGCCGCATGAAAACTATATTTTTTTCGGTTCTTTCGATTTCTGTACTCCATTCTTTTGTATTTTATTCAGATTTGCTATATAAATGCAAATATCAGTTTCAGTAAGACAATGAACATGAACACATGAACAACAAAAACCTCATTTTCAGGGTAACTTTTGTGAAAATAACGTGGAGAACAAAACACGGGATACAGGCTATGAAAAAAAAAACGAGAAATGAATTTACCCACACCTTGTCCAAACGACTTAAGATGATGAAACAAAAAGATCAATTATAAATGGGGAAATGAAATCGAAAATATGTTCAAGCATGATTTGCAATAATACACTGGAGGTGAATCCATAGTCGTTCATGATGAAACGAGCTGCACTTTTGTTATATCCACAAAATGTTATATCCACAACATTTGTGATATCCACAAGTGATTCTGACAAAAATTTGCTGAACAGCAACTGAAATGACAGAAAGGAAATGGAAAAGCTTCAATGCACTTATGTGCAAAGATGGCTTATTCGAAGTCCAGAGTTCTATTTACAGGGACCAATATCCATATATGTTGACTTCCCCCGCAGGCCTCAGTTTGCTAAGACAGTAAAGACATACGTTTTATGTCACACCAAAAATCATGCACTTTAAATAAATTCGATATATTTTGCGAATGTTGTTCTTTCAAAATCAAATCTACAGAAATAGTCGTTTGCAAGAACCATGAAAAAAGAACAGATAGTTTCCTTTTATGCTTTCACTTTTGCAATCCTGTCAAGAGCCCTTCGTCTAGAGACACCTGCAGGGACCTGAGGGACCTCTGGGAGCAGCTCCCCCTCTTGGGGGTCAGACGACTCACAGCACTTCTTTTGATTGCGCGATAAACAAATACAATTGTGATACAAATGTGAATGAGTCACCTAGAATGCTGGTTTTTTCGATCGCACTCGTAGTTTCCCCGAAAACATCTACTTTTGCAATTGTGGTGCCACGGAGCCTGGTCCTCTTGCCGTTTGTTTGGTTCCATATTGAACTCCTTCTTATTGCCACCCCTACACCCTTTTTGGAAAAGGGTATAGTTAGAAGTGTTTTCTATGCACAGCATTATCTCCGGAATTACTTTTTTGGTTTTTGTTGTAAACTTGTTCATTTTCTTGTTCTGAAGGCACAAAGAAGTGGTCCAAATCAAACCTACCCCGTGGCTGCCGTTTTAGGGGTGGTCTCTGCAGTCGGAAGAGTGGAAAAGTTGGAGACGTGTTTTTTCTGCTCGTTTGCGCATTGACGGGAAAATATGCACAGAGTTTTGCCAGGATTTCGAGATTAGGGGGGCGTGAAGATTTTCAGGGGGGTCCTATCTCGATGAAGGATATGGGCGCAGCACAGGCTGGGGGCGGAGCCCACAGTATTTGGGGTCTGGGGCAGTATTTGGGATCTGGGGCAGTGTTCAAGTGGCCAAATCTCCTGCCATGGTGAGTCAACAGCACGGGCCACCAGTGTATTTGTTGGTAGCCAGCCAAACTGATTCGACTCACCATCCTCACCAGGGTTTTGGCCAATTTTTCTGGAGGGGGGATGTAGGTGATTTTCTGGGGGGTGTAGACCCCTCTAGGGGGGTGTCTGGCAAAACTACTGAACATGCAGGATAAAAAATAGGCCTCAAGCGAAGTCTCTTCTGGAGAAGTTCCGTTTGCCTCCCTGCAGCAGACGTCATCGCATCAGGAGAAACGAAAAGTCAACGAAACGGTCAACATCAACATCAACATCATGCACTTCGATCGGCTGACTGGCTCGTTCGTCTGCCTGAAGGCATATCCACTTCATTCATTCGGTCAGCCTCTTTTGTACAGTGCTGGGAAAATCAGGAACTTGAACATGCATTTTCAAAATTTCAAAATTAGGCACCTTTTGCTTTTCGCAATAATGGAGTGGAAATAAAAACGCTTGTCAAATGAGCTCCACCATATCTTCCGATTTAAATGTATTTTCCGCGCGGTAAGTAGGCCTACGAGTATGGGTAAGACGGTTAGTCTATGGATATGCAGCCCCGTAGCTAGGATTTTTATTTAAGGAGCGCTTATTCCCCTGGACACTAAAGATCTGGGCGCAGCCCAGATGGGGGGTCTGGGGGGTGGAGCCCCCAGTAATCGGGGTCTGGGGCAGAGCCCCAGCGGGGTTCTAAGGGGCAGCGCCCCTGGCGGGGGGTCTGGGGGGCGGAGCCCCCAGAAGCTAAAGAAATTTTGAAATTTTTGGGTTCATTTTGGTGCAAAATTGGTGTTCCAGAGGCCAAATTTCCCACCAGGACAAGAAAACAACACATGCCAGGAGGGACAGGCGATCCACTGCGGTTGAAATTCAGCCTTTCCCAGCTTACAGGATTTTGCAAATTCCTTTTTTTTGCATTATGCTGAAGCCTGGGAGATCCGCAGTGATAATAAGGAAAGAAAATCAAAATCTTCTGTAGAGTAAAATTCAAAATCTCCCAATTGTTCAAAATGGCAGAAAATGCTGCGTGCGGATTTTTAAATTTGATATTGGCACAATTTTAAGGCAATGAGTGACTGATTGATTTGTGATTTTATCACAGTGAAAGAAAGAAAAATGGTTGACAGAATTTGTTTGGTATTTTATTTATTTTTTAGCCTATTTTCAATGGCCTTTTTACTTTTTTTATTTTTCAGAGGATGCTTGGCAGTTTCCAGGAGGGGCTTAGCCCCCGAAGCCCCCCCCCCTAGCTACGGGGCTGTGGATATGCATGGAAGTTATAAGTGTTTTCTTCGGTGGAGCCGACTTGACGTCAAGCTGTTCGAAAGAAAGCCAGATTTCTGACGGCCATAACTTGAAAAAATTGTTTTTTTCGCGGAGTTGAGTATTTGTGCGATTGTTGCATTGTTGCCCCATTCGTCCGACTGTTTGCTAAAAGTATCTATAATTCTGTCCACACTGTTGCGATAACGGCCATATCTGGCGGCTACGAAGGGTGTCCGGAAAGTTTTTAACATGGATACGAGGATTTGTTTTCCAATAGCTTTAACTATTCTGAAACAGCTATTCAGACAACAAACTATTCTAGTCATTTCAGAGCTCATTTGCCAAATCTTGGTTCGGAGTGTTGTGTTCTTCATGTAGAATTGGTTCCAATTCTATACATATCTCCGCTCGCAAACCTCCGTGAGGATCGAAAAAATGCAAACTTGGAGCCGATGTGATGTGACTGCACTTTGACGAAATGACAAAGACGGCAATCCAAATGAGAATGGTGCAAATGTTTGGGGGAAATGCACCTTCATTTGCGATTTGGGTGAAAGATAATGCCAACATGGAAGAATCATGAAACTCATCCTGGTCCTCCTTCAATGTTTGCCCCAGAGGCAAACATTGTCAAAATTACTTGGTTTGAGGACTTGCATTATTATTCTTCAAACTTGCACTATGTGAGGGGCCTGCACGATCTTTGCCAGTAGTGCAAAGAACAAGGAGAAAATCACATTGTAAACCAGTGAAGGTTAGAAACCTTTTCCTATAAGATCCGTATATAGTCGATGTCAAGAACTTTCCGGACATCCCACGTATCTGTTTTATGACGGCTCATATTCTGTACACATATAGCATCTCTTTGACGGCAGGCGAAAAGTTAGATCAAAGTATTGGGAATCAAACACAAAATGTTAAATTGGGTTTTTGATTTCAGACGCCTTCAGACGTCGATTTTAGCGTGACGTTTGGGCTTTGGGCCATTGACATAGCCGCATGCCCTGCCTGCATCCATCAGAGAAACTGCGGAAAAGGGAACCTGTCATGCCATGACCCTCAGGCTGTTTGTGTTGTGTTTGTATAGGCACCTATTCACTGTTACACACTGCGAGAAATGCAAGGCAATCCGTTCCTGCTGCGAGTTCGTCTCCGTTCCAATCGAGGGGAGCGTGAGGTCGCGAAGTCGGCCCGGCCCGACAGATTTCAATTCTCCAATGTTTGTTTTGGGTATTCGTACTTTTCCAGCAACAAACTGAAAAGCGAAAAGCGTTTGAGAGGAAGTGGTCTCGAAAATTGCGGGAATATAACGATGCACGTATATAGGCATGACTCGTTTCCGAGATTGGCAATGAAATATCGGCCTTTGACTCATGCGACAATTAAGCAGCAAGGCTGCAAGGTCTTCATTGCAAGAGTCGGCGAGTTATCCTTCATCGCCTGCAACACTATCGCGTGTTCATCTCAACCCCTGCTGCGCATGCCTTCAGCGCTCGTGCGACAGACAAAAAGCATCGGTCAACAACAGTTGAAACACCCTGCTGCGCAAAGCAAAGTCCTCGTCTTCGGTGGGTATACTTACCTGCCAGCAACAAGCAAGGCTTTATGGTCCGTGGTCTCTCTTTTCAGAATTTGATTTTAAACAAATATAAATAATAGAGTTTTCACTTTGGAAGTGATAGGATAGTTGGTTCCTATAGGTATCTAGGCTCCACAGCCCCGCAGGCCACAAACAGACCAACATCGCAAAAGAGGATTCCTTCAGTATACCTAACTCATTTTTGTCAAACTTTTCAGGAAAAAAGGATTATGGACATGCGATCTGCAGTTGGCTTCATTTTCAGCCTCCGCATGTTTAGAATGGTGCACCTCAGGGCATCGTACCCTACCGTATAGGGGTGGACTTTTACAAGGTGTCAACCATCAAACTCTTAACTATATAACGCGTCCCCCAAACGAGTAAACATAAACCTTGCAAGGTTCACTTTAAGAAAGACCAACAAATGAAATGTGGCTCACTCTGAAAAACACACTTTTGGCGCTCATGAGTTCCATTCCTCGCAAAACAGCCAAAGCCAGCACCATATTCCCTGGGTCAACTTGAAACTAAAGAAGCTCCTTAGAAGAAAAGGCGCGCACATTCTAAATTTAAACGCAGCGGTTTGCCCGCTGTGGAGACAAATATCACCAGCTTCAAAATCAGTGCACTGACATAAACTCCAACCTGTTTCACTCCTTTATCAACCGTGCCCTTGAGGACAAACATTGCAGAAGCTTCTGGAAATACCTGAAATCAAGAGATCACCATATAGGTGGGATGGAACTTGGAGAACTAGATGCAGAAAGAAAAATTGGAGAACAAATCGTCAAGTGAGTTTCTTTCTATACCTGAAATCACTTAAAAGGGGGAGTGGGATACCACCACTTGTTGTTCCGGACGGAAAGATTATTTCGGATGCGCGAGAGATCGCTGGCACACTGCTGAATACCTATTTTTCAAGTGTTTTCTCAATCCCGACGGATGCCCCTGATGCTCTTGTCCATGCTCAAAGCAACGTTAACAGCTCTGCTATCCCCACTATCCAAGCTCATGGAGTTCGAAAGCTACTTTCTCAAATTAACCCTAAAAAAAGTATGGGGCCCGATGGCCTCCCAGGCCGTTTGTTAAAGGAGCTTTCTCCCGCCTTATAGGCGTCATCCTGGCCACGTTTTCACTGAAATTTTGAAAACGGGAAACCTACCTCTCGACTGTAAAAAAAAAGCTTTGGTCATTCCCATCAAGAAAAAAGACATGCCTGCAAACCGCTCCTACAATTATCGTCCAATTTCTCTCACTTGCATCTGCTCAAAAATTTTTAAACAAATCCTTTCTGCATTTGTAAGAAATTTCCTGGTCTCTAACAAGGCATTGCATCCAAATCAGTTCGGCTTTCGGGGTAAAATGTCCTGTCAAACTCAGGTGTTACTGTTAGAGATGAAATTTCCGGAAATATGGATGATGGGCTTAATGTTACCGATGCGATTTTTCTCGATCTCAAAAAAGCTTTTGATCATGTGCCCCACAATAAACTCTTGCTTAAAGTTAGTAGGACAAACAACCTATGCTTGATTTCCCACCCTTCATCATGAACATCCTTAAAAGTTTCTTGGAGTTTCGCACGCAAGTTGTAATGGTTGAGCACGTATCATCAAATGAATGCTCAGTCACATCAGGAGTTCCCCAAGGCAGTGTCTTCGGTCCTTTACTGTTCCTTATATATACATAAATCCGGGTTCCGATCCGGGTATTCTTGCAGTATGCAGCTCACTAGCTTCGGTCAGGTTTGGCCATGGCACTAGATAAAGGCGCACAAGTTGATGCAGTCTTTATTGATTTTGCAAAAGACGTTGTTAGTCACTCTATTTTGTTACGGAAACTAGCCTTCATGGGGCTTCAGGTTAGGTCAGATTGGATTAAATTAGGTCCAGGTTGTTTTCAGTAAAGGTATACTGCACAGAGAACCCTAACCTGACCTAACCTGACCTAACCTACCTAACCTACCTAACCTACCTAACCTAACCTAACCTAACCTAACCTAACCTAACCTAACCTAACGACCAAACTGAACCAAACCCAACTTAACTTAACCTATGCAAAGCGCCTAACCATTCCCAACCGACTAACCACCCTCCAGAGAAATAAGGCACACCCTGTGCCGTATGCTGGTGCCAAAGGGGGGACACAATTACACGGCTAAGTTTACAGCTTTTTTCTGAAAATGTTTCCCTGTTGCCGTGCAATTGTGTCCCCCCGTATAAATGACTTAACCCCACATTTTTAATTGAAACAATTTCAGAGGACATTTTTCTGCGTCATTGGCATGTTTTAATCTTCGCCTGTGTTTGTGATGAGGAGCGACAATGAGAATTCCCAAAAAATTTCACTATTTGTTTTCACATGTGCAGTGTAGTCCAACTTGCAAATCTGTGGAAATATCATACACGTCCACCAATTTCAAAATATTGGGAATTCCAAAGTTGAGAGAACCGCATTTGAAAACTCGAGAACCAGTGTCCGCCCTCGGAACCACGCTCCAAACCCCGATTATTGAGGAAACACTACCCCAGACTGCATGGGGAAATTCCCTGATCTCGTCCAGAGTATAGAGAGTTTCTGTAAAAACCGCAGTGCTGACGTCTGGAACCGCTTGAAAATGTCAGTATGTTTCTCGGTTCCAGCGGTTGTTCTTGTGACAAATGCAGAAACTATATGGTGCCAACAAACCAACAATGCAGAAAACCATTTGCACCCGTAAACTAGGCACTGATTTATGGGTAGATTATTGTTTCGGTGACTGACACAACGAAGTGAAGATTTCTGCTGCTTTGGAAGCGTTTGGAAATCACCTCAAACCTGTTTCAAAACGTTTCATTTTTAAACGAACACCTTGTGCATGCGTGTAGTGCAATGCACAAGCACGGAAATGCCACTCAAAAGTCGTGGCACGGTGATTCCACCGTTCCCGATGGTGAAATGGCTCTGGCGATTTTATTTCCAATGGGCCATATCACGGAGACGGTGCGGTTCCAGGGAACGTTTCCGCCACGTTAACTGCTGCCGCTAAAAAGGGTTTTGGCCGCAACGGGCTCTGCAGCTTTTGGTCAACAACAGATCAAAGTCTGACAGGAGAAGACGCAGCATAACGTTTTAAAGAAGTTCCTTCTTTTAGACGTTTAAAACGTTTAAAAGAAGTTCCTTCTAAAAGAAGTTCCTTCCTTTTTACGTTAAAAGTTCCTTCTAAAAGTTCCTTCTTTTAAACGTTACAAGTTCCTTCTTTTAAACGTTAAAAAAAGTTCCTTCTTTTAAACGATGAGGTAAACGCAGTTTACCTCATCCTCCTGTACACAACGCAAACAGCAGAAACGCATCAAATTCAGTCAAGAAAGGGTTGTTGTCTCAGAATGGGTTTTGCCGGACGTCTTTCTGCCGGACGGTTTCCAGGATCCCACCTAAACCCAACCTAATCTATCCAAACATTACTGAATCTAACCTAACCTACCCTCTGCGGGTCTTTTGCGCGGCCAGATTTCAAAGGCGGCCTCCAATGTCCACGGCGTCAAATATTCGGCTCCCTTCAAAATGACGACAAAATCAAAGCATTGCACATGCGTCTGTTGTATGGCGCAGGCCATCTTTCCGAAAAGAAGGTCATGACCCAGTTCTGTCGATCGCCATCTTGCGTCGAGACAGAAGAACTGCGTTGAGAATCACGAATTCTTTCTTGCTTTCAGTCCCTGTGTCAGGTTGTCGCAGACATCGCGTTTGAAGTCGCCGATCAGACCCGATCCGACCCGACGGCGCTGGTTGCATTTGTTGCATCTCCACGTAGAGCTAATCTCTTTGTCTCTTGCATCATTTTTTATTTTTATTTTTTTCCACGGAAGGAAAGGCAGCATGGGAAATATCGGAAAGGCAAATTGCCTCGCGCCCCACTCACTCACCCGCCCCTCCCTCACTACTACTCACCGATCGCAACTTTGATTAATCTATCTTCCAAATTAAAATCGTCCTTACGCCATCGGCATCGGCATGATGTTTACAGAGTGGATATCAGTAGAGCAGTGTGTCCCAATAATAGGAGGCAGACAGATTCTTTTGGCATTCCGCTGTCATGTCGATTCTTATCACCTGTTGACGGTAGTATATTTTGCTTTGAGTGTTCACCAGGATCTGATTTATGCAAAACAAATAGAGAAAACAAAAGCTCCTCTAATCCAACCACGTTCCTCCAAACACACCATAACCCAACCTACCCAAACTGTTCTCATTGTCAAGAGCTTTTTTCGTCGATTCTGAGCAACTGTACTTTTACACGTGAACAGAAACGCCCAAACTAATCCTGATGATTTACCATAGCGGTGGCACTGGTGACCGAATCACGATTTTTCGCCTGTTGTGTCAAGGATGCATCGAGACTTCCCCGCGTTTGTTACTCAAATTATCGCCGTGGATCAAGTAGCGTCGTCTGGCTCCATAACTGTTGGATTACGCCGACAGGAAATTTCCTTCATTTCACCTCATCATCAGCGTCAGAGCACGCGAACGACGACGTTAGGCCTATACCCACGCTCCACGTGTAGGCAATGATAGAAGCAGAGAAGCCAGGGAAGGCAAACAGAATCATTTCACTGAAAACTCGTTGGAAATTGACGTAGGTATACCTACCGGTGCGTCAAATAACGGAAAAGTTATCCAGTAGATCACAGCAACCAACGGACTGACTATACCGACCTTTGGCACTGGCTGTAGGTAACTATTGGGAGTCGATTGGGTATGGCTTTCCGTCGCATAGAATCTCCATATTTTGAAATAGGTTATTTTGGAACATCAGATCGTCAGATCGATGGTCAGTCCGCAGGAGGAATAGGTTGGAAACTGTAAAATAAATAAATTTTGCTAGCCTGCTGAAATTTTCACATACCCGAATGTTCGTGTGTTGACTTCAAATCACAGATGATTTCAGCTCAAGTGAACAATGACAGAGTTCAAAATTGGTTGAATAATCTTCATCACTTTTCCCTAAAAATAGGTTACCCAATGTTGGAGCGAAATTGAACATCGCACCGCCATTGGACATTGCCTCCCAATATGCAGTTTTATTGAGGCAATGATGCATGACGAAATATCTCACCAAGAAGTCGTGAAAATTGGTGCGATATTGTCGTTAACTTGTGATTGCGATGTTGGCAGGTAACTGGTTTGCCAATATGCTATTATCACGACAAAAGTGCTCGAAATGTGGCCATGCTCGAAATATGGTCGTGGAGTATAGATCGAATGTAGACCTTGCGCAATGTTGGCGCAATATTGCCGGCGAATCTCAAAAAAAGTGTGCCAATATTGAGTGTAATTTGGAAATTGCTGACTGCGAGAAGACAATAAAATCAGAGCGACAAAACTAAACTGGCAGGAAGGCTAAAAAACAGGCATCAGGAAGGCAAAAAAAAACAGATTATAATTTCAAAAAATGCCCTGCTGAATTTGTTGAACCAGATAATTTGTTAATAACTCCTTTTCCTCTCATCTGAAGTAGCTCCGGATCAACTAATTAACAAAGTATCTGCTTCAACAAATTCTGTGTGGAAAATCTCGAACTTAAAAAATCAGACTGACCTGGTTTTTTGGTCACCTTAAATGTGGGTATACGATCATGTTTTAGCGTCTCAACCCAGTGGGAGTGCGGATTCATACACCATCCTCTTGGCCTCAACAAATATCCTCAAAGGTTTGATGCCCCTTAAGTTTCTCCAAGCCTTTATAAAATATAAGTGTCTCCTTGGCTTCCCATCCACTAATGAAAATGCCTTTGCGTAATCGATTTATTGCGTTGCTTAGAAAATTACTTCGGAATTTGTAAATGCTTTGGAAC
>JASGXE010017498.1:0-10200 GCA_030068105.1 Sinentomon sp. SZTP_YWyxl
AAAGAGCAAAATAACCAATTGATCAACGTGTTTAAAAAAAACCACAATCCCCTGTTGAAAGTTGCGGTCTGTGGATGGGTCCAAGTCAGGCGGCTAAAATATCCTGTGAACTCAAGACATAGCTGAGCAGTCGTTTAGAAAAAAGTTCTAAAAATGGTTTGAACATCTTGATTCGGAAAAAATTATATGATGAATTCGAGACGCGTTTCGATTGTTATCCCCTCGGAGAATTGAGGAGGATATCGTGATAAAATTGAAATAGATTTTGGGCGTTAGAATTTTTACCTCTAATGTTTGAGAATAAATGTTAGATATTAGATGTTAGATGTTGATGTTATTAGATCTTAGATGTTAGATGTCAGATGTTTGCTGTTAGATGTTAGATGTTAGATGTTAGATGTTAGATGTTAGATGTTAGATGTTAGATGTTAGATGTTAGATGTTAGATGTTAGATGTTAGATGTTAGATGTTAGATGTTAGATGTTAGATGTTAATGTTAGATGTTAGATGTTAGATGTTAGATGTTAGATGTTAGATGTTAGATGTTAGATGTTAGATGTTAGACTTTAGATGTTAGATGTTAGATGTTAGATGTCAGATGTTTGATGTTAGATGTTGGATGTTAGATGTTAGATGTGAGGTGTTAGATGTCAGATTTTCGTTGTTGGATGTTGGATGTTAGATGTTAGATGTTAGATGTTAGATGCTAGATGTTAGATGTTGGATGTTGGATGTTGGATGTTGGATGTTGGATGTTGGATGTTGGATGTTGGATGTTGGATGTTGGATGTTGGATGTTGGATGTTGGATGTTGGATGTTGGATGTTGGATGTTGGATGTTGGATGTTGGATGTTGGATGTTGGATGTTGGATGTTGGATGTTGGATGTTGGATGTTGGATGTTGGATATTAGATGTCAGATGTCAGATGTCAGATGTCAGATGTCAGATGTCAGATGTCAGATGTCAGATGTCAGATGTCAGATGTCAGATGTCAGATGTCAGATGTCAGATGTCAGATGTCAGATGTTAGATGTTAGATGTTAGATGTTAGATGTTAGATGTTAGATGTTAGATGTCAGATGTTAGATTTAATGTTAGATGTTAGATGTTAGATGTTAGATGTTAGATGTCAGATGTTAGATGTCAAATGTTAGATGTTAGATGTTAGATGTTAGATGTTAGATGTTAGATGTTAGATGTTAGATGTTAGATGTTAGATATGTCTTCTGTCCCTGAGGGGTCTGCATCACCCCGCATTTCCTCAAACACTCACTTTACAGCCATTCGCGAAACAAACACCCAAGAATCTCATTCTGTTATTTGATGTTGAAGGTCCATTGCATTTTTGTTGGCTTGCAGAGACATTAAAATCTGATATCTTCAGGAAAGTTAAACAGAGACTCTATCTGCTAAAATTAATTGCTGATTGCGATCTCAGAAATAAAAAAAGTTACCATTTGATGAATTTCGATATCGTGGACTTCAATACGTTCTTTAGGTTGTAGCTTTAAAGGATTATTACCCTGAGAATGGTGACAAGAATTGTCTTGAGGGAACCCTTAGGGTTATACGCCACGGGTTCTCGAGGGATTGAACTTCAGGTATACCTTGAGAGCAGCCTTCGCGATTGTCCTGAAGCATGTGGCCTTCGGTTTTCATTAGGCACCCTAAAGTGTGTTCACGAAATTGATTCGGATGATTTCCAATTGGAAACGCCATCGTGGTTTTTTTACTACGAGGCCCTCTGTTCCTAATGGCGAGTTTTATTCAAAATCGCGGCCTTTTCTAGTAAGGTACTCCTTTTATGTTCTTCCTGTTGATCACAGATTTGTGTTCAAGTGGTCTCAAATGAAAGTTCTAGACACGTTACAGTAGAGACACCATGAAACGTGGTTAACGCGAAATCCGAGTTGCAAGGTACACATACATCGTTGCCATTTACCTGTATATAAAAATATGGCATCCTCGACGAGGTATGCGCGTCCTCGGCGAGCTATACGCTACCTCGGTGAGCTACATTACCTCGGTGAGATATGCGGTAAACCTCGGCGAGGTATGCGCTACCTCGGCGAGGAATGTGCTAACTCGGCGAGGAATGCGCCAACTCGGACATGATCTCCATACGCCAGTGGGGTGCAGCATATCGGTGCTCTCGGTCCTTTTTGCTTTCTACCATATGTGGGAGATTGTTCCGCGCGCTGGAGATTGTTGGATCTGAAATTTCCACGGAAAGGAACTCACCTGCTGACGTGGTGCCTGCAACGAATAAACACTGCTCGTTCACTGCCACATTCTCTTCTTGTTTTACCGGAGCAATATCGAAGAACATGAAAGAACCTGATTGGGGGGAAGAACCTGCGGGAAAACACCAAGTGGGAAAAGGGTGAAATTGGTTTGAGAATCGCCAATAACATTCGAGTTGCAGGCGGGCTTCGAGCAACACCAACGCAGATCGGGGAACTGGGACAGAATGGACTGAGGCAGAAGTGGACTGAGGCAGAAGTGCATGGACTGAGGCAGAAGTGGACTCAGGCAGAAGTGGACTGAGGCAGAAGTGGACTGAGGAAGAAGTGGACTGAGGCAGAAGTGGACTGAGGCAGAAGTGGACTGAGGCAGAAGTGGGCTGAGGAAGAAGTGGACTGAGGCAGAAGTGGACTTAGGCAGAAGTGGGCGAAGGTGGACGTGGACTAAGGCAGAGTTTTGGAGGGATTTTTGGCATGGAAGCGCAGATTGTGCTTCCATAGGTTGTGCTTGGCATGTAACCCCAAGGCCAAACAGCGTGTCATCTGAATGAAAAATTCTATGTGAGAAAATTTCTGATTGGCAGTGTGATGTCGGAATCCGAAATGAGGGACTTCTACGATGGATTTACTTTTCATCCATCATCTATAGGCCATTTAGGGGACCTTTGAGGCCCATAAATCCTGAATGAGGGAGGCTTTTCAAAAATCGCTCGTTCTACAACTATTTTGTTTCTATAGACGTTCTCAGTGTCATGAACACCTCACAAAAAATCGGCAAACCTTTCAGAATCACCCTGTAAAAATGCTGGAACTATATTCGCGTTTTCCAATTTGAACCCAGGAAACAGAAGATTCAAGATGTTTCCCCATTAACGGTCCCTTCGATCCTGAATCTGAAAGGTGTTTTGATAAAAAAAAACCAGAGCTTAATCATCGTGAGGACTTCCTAATTCTTGTTGCGAAAATGCCAATCTAAAATTAAATAAAAAAATTATTGCCCTTCTGAGCCCTCAAGTTATGTTGAGAAAGCAAGACACGTTTCTTGCAAACCCTGTGTATTGTGGCGGCGGAATTAACAGACTCACACATGTGTTTTTCCCATTTAACTGTTGCCTCCGAAACTTTTTCTTCCTTCATTTTACTCTTATGTATAAGCGGTCGAAATGAAGCTGTCATAGATTTTGAGCTCGGTGTTAAAGAATATCTTTAATTTCTTTAGCATGATGTAGTTTTTGCTGAAATTCGAACAGTCGCAATTTTTATGACATTAATTCAGCCGCCACTATACATTCATCCATCAACTAAAAACTCATGTTTCTCCTCTTTCCTATATCCACAACCATCTCTTTCCCATATTTTCGGTTCATATAACTTTACAAATATTTACAGAGGTAAATATTGGTATTTGATACTTTAATCACAAAAGATGGCCCAGATGTTATGAAAGCGGATGGCAGCCCGTCAAACTGAATATATTCGTACAGTCGATTCCATTGAAGATATGAGCCAAGGATTATTGCCGTCTTTCTCAAGAAAGCATGCTTCGTCCTATTCTGCCAGTGCTTTTATCGAAAAACAAATTCGCAACAGCCCCGAGTTGCTTCCCCAAGCACGCATCCTCAAATGTTCTTTATTTGTCTCCCGACGCTGCACACCAGGAGACAGCAGCACTGACAGTTTGAAAAATCCATAATTTAGGGAGCCATGATATCAGTGTGAATAAATTCGAATTCAACACCCGGAAGCATGCTTGGCTCATATCTTCAAATGGAATCAACTGTACGTGTTTCTTCAAAAACGTATAGAATGGTGGCAACAAGTCAAATCTAAATCAATGCGGCTCTTTTTTCGTGGATTCCAATCTCAAATGCCAGCGCCAGTAAGCAGATATACCTACTTAGAATAGCTCTCAGTTTTGACCATTTTGATAAACATCAAATGCGGAAGCATTCCCCGATGAATGTCACGACTTAAACCGTAAGTTCTAGGTTTTTCGGCATTTTTGTCTGCACTTTGGTTTGGTCCATGCGATTGTGTTTTAACAAGAACAGTTAGGGGAGATCAGGGTAAGATGGCGCCTTGGGTAAGACGGCGCCGCCTTTGAATTTTCCGAAAACCGGCAAGAGATGGCAGGATAGTGGTCACGTGGTATTGAAGAAAAGGGCGAGTCCATTTTTCTGCCAAAGGTGGGGAGGCAAGACGTTAACACACACATTTTTGTATGGAGTTGAGTGATATGCACGTTTCCTGATGTTATTTCGTCTTCTCAGTTATTTTGTGAAAATAGTGTTCCAGAATCATTTTTTGGAGGCCCAGTTGTGATCGTCATTGTGGAGAAACATTTTCAAATTTGGGGAACAGCTCCAAAGACTGTGTTCGTTGCTATTATCTTCGCCAACGAAATGTAAGAGCCATTAAACGTCTTGGGGTAAGATGGAGACTTGTCTGTGGGGTAAGACGGAGAGGCTCCATCTTACCCCGTCATTTTTTCGAAATGAATATTTTTCTTTGCATTCTTAGCCTATGTCTGTGTGTGTTGGACTTGTCAGTTGTCGGTGTTGTTTTTTGAGGGCTGCATGGACAGGTGCCAAATCTGCTCGATATACCTGCGGGACCTGATTTTTAGGTGCACACCCATTTGCCGAATTTGACCCACACTGTCTGAAGGAAACCCGTTATTTCCCAAATCTGAGAATTTTGATCCCGGATACTTTATCATCGTGTTTCCTGCTTCTGTAGCAAAGACCTATGAGGGATGAAAGTCTCGCAATAAAACAACAACCGGTCCGGACCGTCAGATTAAGATGACATCGACTACCCTCCAACCCCAACAAGAAGTCCAGGAGCTCAATGGTAACACCTAGATCCGCTCGGGTTGTCACTCCAGGAGACATCTCACCATTTCCAGCTGCACCGCCATCCAGTCGTTCCACCAGACCCTCGTTTGGAGTTGTGGTTTTGAGCGGTTCACCAAATCTTGACACGATGAAGAATAAAGCCGCAAGTAGGCCAATGAGTAGGCCAAAGCAGAAGCCAAAGGTACGAGCCAAGAAGACTGTGGTACAAAAATTGTTCAAAGACACTGAGAAAAATGATGAAAACCCGGCATGTTTTTATTGTGAGGGACTATATTTTTTGAATCCAATTTTGAGGAAAGTGGATTCAATGCCACCATTGCGAAAAATGGTGTCACGAAAAGTATGCTTTGATTCCTGGATCGGGCGGCGACATTTTTATTTGCGAAAATTGTCCGTTCTGATGCTTGCTGGACAAATCTGTTCCATTCATTTTTATTTGGTTGAATTTTTCTTCTTTTTGTTTCCTTGTGAACAATGGGATTGCTACTTGGGGTAGGCTCAATTGTTTCAAAAACCCACAACGGGTTTTCAGAGTCTTGACCGGGGGGCATTGTGAAGTTTGCAACCTTTCTTTTCATTAATGGTCTGTCTTGTTTTATTGATCTAAATTCTTCCGCCTACTGATTTTGAAACAATGTTGACAATAGTTTTACGGATTACTGAAAATAGGCGCCCACAAATCTTTTTTAGTTGACAAAATAACAGATAAAATTGAATAATTTCGTCCACTGGCCATTGTTCTGCGAGTATGAAATCGCATACGCTAGATTTTAGCGTGTCTCATTTGATGTATGCCATTCTTTGTTTCTTGTACCTTTAGCCAATTTTCATTTTGTGTCGAACGGCTCCATCTTGTCCAAGCGTCCACTCCATCTTACCCCGGTAGTGGGGTAAGCCGGCGCTTTGTGACATTTTTTTAAAAACTGATACTGTCCAGAAATTCTATCCATTTTTTCACTTCTGATAACGTCAAAATGTCGGGAAAAGCCGTATCTGTATATCCATACTTTGAATCATAAAAATCTCTCCATGTTTGTTAATTATACAGGGTTTTGTCTTAGGGCTCCATCTTACCCCGATCTCCCCTATTAGTGGAGGGCTAACATTCCGAATATTTTTAAATTTTGACATGTTTTTTGGGAATCACTATGTATGACAGCCAGTTCAGGTTGAGAAGATTTCAACCCGAACTGGCGACGCACCGGAAACAATATTATTTTCCCTCAGCACGGCGATTGAAATGGCTACTTTTCGACACACATAACATGTCACAACAAAGGTCATTCAAGGACTGAAACATCATGACTGTATTTCGGATATTCATTTAAGAGGATATACCTATACGCATGACGTCCAGCAGTGGGATATCATTACGCGTGATATCGCAGTTGGATATATGATGCATCATTCCAGTGAACATCATCCAACAGCATGGGATATCATCACAAATCGTGAGATATCATCAAATGATATGATGATACCCAGCGGTGTGTATTCATGATTCATGATATCCAGCGGAAAATCAATCGAGTGAGCAATAAATCAGGCATGATATCAAATAGAATTCCACTTTGTTTCACAATCGAGCTCTCGCAATTTCATCAACATAAAAATAGCACCAATATCATGTGACTGTTGTCACAGGGCCGGCTCGCCAGTTAACAGACCCTACCGCGACTTTGATGGCAGGTCGGGCCCCCCAGCGAGCATATTTTTTCAAGGGGGGAGCAGGGTCAGATCAGGTTGCGAGAACAGCGCCCCAATCGAGCATTCTTGCCCAACACGCTCTCTGCCATCGAATGTCACGGCAGGGTTTGAAAAGCGCTCTCAGGGCCGGGTCTGAGTGGCGAGTTCGATCGCATAAGATGAGTCCCGTGGAACTGTCAAGCGAAAATGGAGATCTTATTGCTGCTGTGAAGCAAAGAGCATGGGCGGGGTGAAATGAGGAACCTCAGGATTGCAAAATTAAATTTCACAAATGATCTGTGAAAGCTGAGCTAACTTTATTCCAACACGAGAAAAGGCCAGCGGCAACTTTGAAAATTTCATCAAAAGCTGTCAATAAATATGGGCGTTTACTTTATAAGCCTATATATTTCTCATGTCAACAGTGTGCCTGCAAAAGAATTGTTCTCTGGCCAGTGCTGTTTACGCTTTTTTCCCAAATGGATATTGGTGGCATGCGGAATATTTCCCTGATTCAATTTAACATAATAGACTTTTAAACGGGGAGCTCCACCATTATGTCCACAACAATGTGTGTCAATCAGTTCAACGACGAACCGATAATGGCTCAAGTTTCAATATTCCATTTGCGAAGCGCAATGTTTTTCGAGATTCTTTTTTTCCTCAGGCCATAGCAAATTGGAACAATCTTTCGCGAAACTCGCCGATCATCCTGGATGCCATTGAGAGGATGAGCCTTGTTGCGCCTGTGTGAAATCCTTCTGCGATCAGCTAGTTTGCCCTCATCCTGTCGCACCGGCTTCCTGCTTGAATTTGGCTGAGGTTTTTAATTTTAATTTTATGAATTGTTTTTATTTATTGACTGCTGCCATTTTATCACAACAACCAGTTCATTTTGTTTTTGTAATTTTGACTGAAATAAACAAAAATAAATAAATAAAATGCAAATATTCAAAAATGGGCTTTTTGTTAATTTCTCGACTCGCTTCGCAGACATTTTTGAATGAATATTGCGGAATAGAAATGAAATTTTTCCCAATGTAAAATCCCATCCACCCTCAGTTTCAGTCCTGGACAGCGTCCATGGTATTCCCGTATTGAGGCACAGCGGTTTGCGTGAATCTTTCTTTATTTGTTTATGTTATCTTTGCGCAAGTCCATGGCCGCCAAAAGTATGAGGCTTTGGACTGCAAGAGGTCAATGGAATTAATGTTTTGCTGGTGCTTTACTGTCCAAAAGAAAAAAAGCGGTAAAACAACCAAGTACGCAACAAATAACGCAGGGCGTCTAGAAAGATGTATTCAATCAAAAACGTCAGCCTGTCAGACGTTGAGAAATCAAAAATCGCAAAACAGGGGGATCGGGGGATTGGGATCGAACGGACTGAGGCAGAAGTGTGACTGAGGCAGAATTGGACAAAGGAGGGAATTTTGGAGGGAGTTTTTGCATGGAGGTGGTAGCTTACACCTGTCCTAACTTCTTAACATAACCTAACTCGGAGAAATTAAAAAAATCAGCCTCCAAAAATGCAAAAATTCTGCCTCAGTCCACTTCTGCCTCAGTTGGTTCTGCCCCATGTCACCGGTCCCATACAGGGGCAGCAATTCAATCAGCACGCAGAAATATAACTGGAAGACACAATATAGTTTTGAAAGTGAAAGCTAAATTGGGAAACGGCATTCGAAATGGTTTTCCCGCAGGAAACGGCATTTGAAATGGTTTCCCTGTAGGAAACGGAATTTGAAATTGCCTTTTTTGATACCCTGTTGGTGCAGTTGCTTCGTATTATCCAATAAATCTAGCAGATTGTTTGTTTTGTAATTTCTCTCCGAAAATCGTCCGAAAGGAGCATGAGTTACGATGGGTAACAGCCCAGTTGGCAGAATCCCATTTCACCGTGAAATTCCTCTTTCGCGCGTCTGCGATGAAAGAGGGCCATATGCATGAAGGACCTTTGGTTGAACTCTCCAATCAGCAAGTTCATGTGGATAAACGAACTTCGGGGTCATTTTTCCGACCTTATGGGCGGGTATTAATGCTGAGGTTGACAAAAAAGCAATGGGTGGACATCAATCAGTACAGCTCATTCCACTTGAAGATATGAGCTGAGAATGCTTCACACTCTTTCATTTAAATATACAGAAGAACTTTAATTTCTATGCCGAGAATGAAGTTTTCGACCGAGTTTTCATTGTTGAAGGAATTCTGAATTCACTCTGAGCACACTTGTGAGCATTCTTAGCTCATATCTTCAAGTGGAATCAGGAGTAGGTTGACAGCAAGCAGTAGCATTGATGGCAGGGGTCCCGGAAGCGTTTTTACAAACCCTGCCGCGACTTAGATGGCAGAACGCGTTTTGTGCAAGAAATGCTTGATTGGGGGCCCTGTGCTCGCAAGAAAAAAATGTTCGAACCTAACCTAACCTTTGTCCCCTCTCTGAAAAAAAAACAATGTTCGTTGGGGTCCCCGGCCTGCCATCTATAAGGTTGCGGCAGGGCTTGTAAACTGGCGCCCCGGAAGTTATAGTTACACCAATATTGCTGCAGCTGGAAGTACCTAAAGTTTTACCGGAGCTGTTTTCACAACCTATACCATTTCCTCTTTTCGCATGCTTATGAATATAATGTTGGTAATTGAATTTTTTTATCACGTGCAACCATTGACGAGTTCGAATTTCGACAGGAACGACCACGACCCTTCGAATTTAGTAGGTCACCCTCGAAAATAACTGGGAAACTCTTCTGAATGTTTCCGGACCCGGATACGTACGAATTGTGTGTTGCTGTTGTGCTTGGGTATGTGCTGTGTTTGTGTTGCTACGAAGTTCAAAAAGTTTTCTTCCTGACACACGAGTAGGTACTTCCAGCAGAGCTTGGGTGCTGAAATTTGGAACACTTGTAACTCAATCATTTTGCATTATGCCTACAAATGTTTGGTTCTGTCAGTTTAGAATTGCTATCTTGAAATTGTGGCTGTTTTGGATCATGTCGTTTGGTGATGATGATCTGATTCTGTGCGACTTCATTTGGCACACATCATGTTGTGACGATCCAGAGAGCTCTCAAATTTGGTATCCCTGCATTCCTGCAAATTTGCCAATCCTTGTGAATTTGCAAGGACATGCAGGGATTCCAAATTTGAGAGCAGGAGCAGGTGCTCAGTGCTCTTTCGATCGCCACAGCGACGACATGTGCCAAAACTGCGCCAAATGCAGTCGCACATATTGAGGGAGTTCATAACCACCAACCCACATGATCCTCATTAGCAACAACTTCTAGACAGTAATTCTACTGGAAGTATGTCAAGGGGAAAACGTTTTGAACGACATTCGTACCTTGAATTGGAAGCATGCAATTGACGATTGAACGATGGTATGAACTGTGAATTGTAATTGTATTGAGATTTGGGAT
>JASGXE010017499.1:0-12202 GCA_030068105.1 Sinentomon sp. SZTP_YWyxl
AAAAGAAAAGAATACGCGGCCTAAAAGATGGGCTTCGTTTAAAAAATCGGCCCAATATGGAGATGCAGTTTCTTGCACAAGAGAGTGGCGGCCATGTTGCTTCGAACAATATCCCAAGTTTTAAACAATAAAGGTGGGAGACATTGGAGAAAAGGTCTTGGCAAGTGGAGATGTTGTAATTAAAATGCGAGAGACAAACAGTGGCCTGAAGATGGAGGCACCGAACCGATATTGTTTTGACATTTTGTTGTTTTGTGCTGTCAGATTTGCTGGTGGTGGGGATCTTGAAGGTGTCGGAATGCAGCGAAAGAGCTCATGCAGCCTTTGCAGATGCAAACCAAACCCATACGCTTTGGTGCATGTTTCAGAGATTTTGTTTGCTGTTTTCCCCAGCACCTTTTGTGCTGGAACTCTTGAATGGCTCAATGGATCGACTTGCAGTTTTTTGCATTTGGAAGTGTGTTGGAACAGCATGTTCAGGAAACAAAACATAATTTATGGGGAACATTTTTTTCCATTGAATTGTTGACGAATTATTTTGATTTACAGCCAAATTATTTTGATTTCTTGACAAATTATTTTGGTGAAATCACCAATGATTTTCAAAATAATTTACCACTGCGTTTTTACCATTAACTTATATATGCCATCAACTTTTTATCTCGATTTTTGGAGTGCTGTGGATGATTTTTCAATTATTTTGCCAACTTGGCAGACGAACACATTTCTTCGAGAAAAAATAGCAAATTTTGTCCCACCCCCTGGGGGTCATTTTGTGACCCAATTTTGGGACATGCGGCTCCACCCATCTCTCAGGACCATCCCGTGTTCATTTAACTTTAACCTATCAAATGAAATGGGTCTCTTGGTTGGCATTAATCAGCCAGAATTTCAGAAATAATTTCAGGCTTTATTTTGCAAGTTTTATTGGTAAATCTATATTTTAGGGTGCAGCATTATCTGGTTGAATCAAAAGCAATCTTCCATGAACGGATGTCCAGAGAGCCATTCCATCTGCATCTCCAGAGAGTGGCTCATCCAATATGTGGTCCTGGGGACTGACAAACATTGTGCAACTACAACAGCATCATGGATTGTTGTGCCTCCGACTGAATCAGGCTCAACATTTATACTGGGCCCAAAAAGAAGATCCGCCTTCTAAAACTCGTGTACAAACACCCTCCCCATAAAAACCTTACAACTGCTATCAAAACAAAGTCTTTTGTGGTTTGAGACAAGTTGAGCGAAAGTTGTGCCTCACCCCACAAAACAAACTCTGGCTGTCCACCACATGATTCCAGCACATGAACATGTCAGATACATTTATAAAAATAATAAAAACAAATAATTGTAGGTCAAAAAAACAATGAAACTCAATTACTCAGATGACAAAAAACCGCTTACACTTTGCATACAGGCAATCCATCATCGACTGAATGATGTCCAATTTATTTTTGATTGCAAAGTTTATAAAATTAGTATCGATCAAAACGTGGAAAGGTGGTCCCAGCTGGGTGTTGTACTGGAAGAATAACGCTGATGATACTTGAGTGCTGAAAGATAAATGTAATACATGAGGATGAAGTTGGAAATCAAGTGGGATAAGTGTGAGCATTTAAAACCGATGCAAGCATGGCCAGTGTCAGAAACGAATCGTTCACTTGAAACACATTTGTGCAGCAATAAAATATAAACAGATCCTTTTATAGAACATGTATTTTCGCCCTATTGGCAAGTGGACGAGTTGTCGACACAAGTGCGCACAAAAATGGAGTTGTTGAAAGACAAGTTGAGTCTTACAGAAGACCATGTTTAAGACCCTTTAAGCATATAAGTTTTTGAATTCTTTTGCATTTTGGATGAAAAAAGGGCAGAAAATGACTCGAAATAAAATAGGATAATATATTTTTCGAATGAATTTGTGCATGCACTCAAACCTGATAAATCAAGAGACATGGGAAATGAAAAAATGTATCTCTTCCCAAATGACACCAATTTAAACTCTCAGAAAGCTACATGAACCACATTGCCTGCGAAGGCACCACAGTCATGTTTGCTGAATTTTATTATCGGGTTTGAGGATAACCGGTAACCTTTTGTTCGCCAAACCAGATAAGGAAAAAAAAGACAAGTCATGGTCACCAGCTCTTTCATGAGAGCACCTGTTCCACTCTGCTCATTCTAGCAGAATGGCCAAGTCTGCATGCGGTTGTCGCCTTTTTTGTTCAGAGATTCATTTGACCTTGGTTTGTGGGAGAGACTTCCATCCAACTGCAAGGATGTGGAGTCCAAGTCCTAGCAACCAATTCAAAAAGTAAACGATGAAATGCCATGACCAACAAAAGGGAACATTCCTTTCATGGCCAGTTCAAGTCTCCACAACACAAAAAAATATCACGCAGACGTGGAGATAAATCATTTCATGCATTTTTTCGACCAACTCTTTCCGATTTTTGTTTTGACCCGGCTTTGGGTCGTCGTTGTCGTCCAAAGAACCAAAGCAGTCCTGGAATCGCTTATACCACTCGAACACACGAGTACGGGATAAGTAATCATCACCATAAACTTTTTTCATCAATTCAAATGTTTCTGTAACAGTTATACCGAGCTTAAAACAAAATTTATTATTGGCTCTTTATTCCATCATGTGCATGACAAAAGGTACTGACTCTTCAAGTGCTAAAACTCGACAATTCATCGACCGACTCTGATGACGGTGGTCTGGTTCTGCAGAGAAGCTAAACAGCTTTCAGATTTTATCTTGATTCTATAGCTTGATTCTACATTCTACATTCAAAATTCTATATTCTGTATAGCTTCAATAGCTAGGCTTAGGAAGTTTTCCATAAATTTAAAAAGTTCAATTATTTCACAGACATACCGCATAGCTATATGATTTTTCCCCATATCTGAAGGCACCCCCTGCAAAACATTGTGATCCTGATGTAAAACTGATGTCATGCCCAGCTCTCAACATCTGTAGCATCAAGCTCTCTGAAGCATCAAGGCATGGCTCCAATCATAATGAATGAACTAGTGGAGCATGCAAATGAAATTTAGTTAACCCCCCCCGTCCCCATGAAATTCAAACCAGGTAAACAAAACCACTCTTACTGGTGAGTAACATTCAACTTGTAAGGATCAGGCTTCTTCTTTTTCCTTGGAAGTTGGCGATCCTTCTCCTTTCTGGAAGAAATAAAATCACAGAACAATAATATTTTGATAAGCTCATTGAAAATAAAAACAGATTTTGTTATGCAAGGGATAAAACCGGAGAATAATTACAGGCATTTCGAATACTCTTAAGGAAAAATTTGTATTTCGGCGGATAAACAAGGGGACGTTTTGAATTAACGCACCTAGACCTTTGAATTTGTCACAGATGTGTGTTTTTGTAACACATTTTGCAGTTTTTGGGTGTGGAGAATTGCAAAACAAAACAATATGCATTTGCACGGTTCGCAATTAGGAGTACCAAGATCAAATTTGGCCAATTTACAGCTTTGTATGCTGAAAATTGATGATGAAAAACCATGTTGTCCAGAGATATCAGCTCAAAGTTCTACGAGTAGGAATCCATTTAAAATTGCTCCTGTAGAGTTGGATAATAACGTATTTTTAAATGATTGGGTCTCCCTTGTTTTTTTAAACTGAAACTGTCTTGGGGAAATTGTCTATTCTGGGGTAAACTTTTGCATTAGATCCACTTCTGACATCAATAATGCACCCCAAATTTTTACCCCAAATGGTAATCAACCTCAAAAGCACAGCAAACCAGCAACTAACTCAGGATAACTTTCATGAAGTTTTTTACTGACCCCTTAAGTTACAATGTTTCACAACTTTATCCACAAAAACCAGGAGTTATCTTTTCTATAAATAGTGAAGATAATTTTATTCCAGAATAATGTCGTTCCACAAAAGTTTTTTTGTCTCGAAACGACTTCCCTTTTGAACTCAAATGGCTATCTAACAGCTAAGAAATGAACACAGGTTTTTCCAGAAGACCAAATATTTTATTTCCAAATGTGGAGGGTCAACTGCACAAGTTCATTCATGGAGAAACTTGTTTCATCGAATGTCCTCAACTTCCCATCCCCTTGAAGTGTGCAATATTCTGGGGTTTCTATTTGGAAGAGATTACCAAATGAGGTGAAAGCTCACAGCAGCCTTTCACTGCTCTTAAAAAACTGGTTGGATGGCCAAAATTCTGGTCGCCAGCATCTAAATTTTCATTCGGCCTGAGTTTTAAAACCCAAGAGGAACTTGCTCATGTTTTTTCTTACTTCTCATTTTTTCTGCCTTTTGCATTTTAGTTTCACCAATATTTCTATTTGTGCTTTTAAATTGATGCATTTTGAAAAAAGGATGCCATTTGGTCTTCTTCCTGGTGTCTCTTCAAGCCTTGCGTTTTGTAAAATCGTTGCAGCTGAATTTCAAATAATTGAGGTGATTTTCAATTCATTCCTTTCTTTCCAAAGTCGTTTCATGACAGTGCCACCAGAAGAGATGAAACAAATGTCCGTCTGAAAACCAAAGGAAGCAGGTTTCCTGAAAACCAAAACTAAAACACCACGAGAAATATGTCCCTAAAAAGAAAGAATCCTGGGGGAACGGGAGAACAGCTTGAGCTGGCATGTTTTGATTTGAAAAAAAAACCAATGAATGCTCAAATTGAGAGCCCGATCTGGTTTTGATCTGATGCATATTATTTAAACAGTGTGGTTGACATTGACAATAAAAATTGTCAGTTTGCCAACCCTTTTATCAAAGGGTAGATTGGCACAAAATGCCGCATAATGGTGTCTATTTTCGAGGAAACATGGTTATTGACAAGAATGCCCGTGTTTCACAAACAAATTAGTGCACCACAGCAAACTTTGTTGTCACGCGCAACATCTGTTTCATGACAATAAAATGTCTGAAAAATGTGATCTTTTTTTAAAATTTCCTGCATGCTGCAGACCATGGACAACACTTTATCTTACATTCTGGGATCGCTTAAACTGATCATCTTTTTCTTTGGTGGAGCAATCCGTTTTCCTTTTTGCACCTTTGAAACTCTGCCCTGAAAGTAAAAATAAGCAATCAAAATCAAATCATTGTTTGTGATGTGTTGCTCGGGAGAATGCAAAATGATGTTTTGACTGCGTTGTTTGTGTCCACACCAACAGTGTAATGTTGTGACCATGACAAAACCCCGTTTTGGTTTCATTATAACATCAAAAGAAATAAAGTTGTGCCAAAATGTTGGCAATTCAATGCACTGGGATGGATTGTAGTTGAGCTATCTTTTGTGACATTTATTTTTGGTGAAGTCAAAGAGATCTTAGGGTCTATGGAGCTTGAAAGACTGACATGTGCCAATGTGTTGTGCAAACGCATTGTCATGCAAGAGAATGACTCCCGGTTCAAACAAGCCAGGGTGTTTTTCCATGTTGTGAGTTGGAGGAGCCTGTCCCTCAAAACCTTTCGTAAACAGTCCCTGCAATTGTATATAAACGGGGCAGCATGATCTGAGAATTCCCTCATAAATTGAAGAGATTGATATCCACCACCTTCGGTGCACCCTGTTTCGGAAGACTTTTGCTGGGCTCCCTTTGACAGACGCCGATTCCCTCCACTGTATTCTCCATTTCTCCCCCCGTGAAAAATGTTTCCATTTCAACGAGGGAATAAGTGCCGCCATTCAACCTCATCAAAGACTTTGGAGCATGCAGTGTGAGGGATAGACTTTTTCTTATTCCTGACTTTTACTTAGAGGATTTGGGACATCATGACTCCCAAAACGAAGAAAGAAGTGTGCAGCCAATGGTCGTAGGATATTTTTGCCTGGAACAGAGATCATCTATAGCACAAACTCCGGTAGGCACATGAGCATTGATTCCTTTTCTGTCGGATTTAAAAAAAGTTCAGAACTTTTTGAACCACCTTCGTACTTGAGAAAGAATTTGGTAAACCATTGAAAAAACCCGAAGAAAAAAAAAACACTTGAAATGGAGAACTCGCTGGAAACCCTGAACCTTCTCCGTCTTTTTCAATTGAATTTCGTCAAATAAATAAGTTCAATAAAGGTGATGCCCAATAATAATTTACAACTTTGGCTGCAACTTGCATCTGACGAAGATATCATCTACAGAATACATTCGTGAGGCATCCTGACATCCTTCAGCTTGTCAAGAGTAGGTATTAGCTATTTTCTAAATTTTCTTTTTTTTTTGTCTTTTGTGTAGTGGCGTACAAAAGCATTTTGTGCAGTGGCGTGGATTTGCATTTCGATTCTCATTTGAAAATTTATATCATTTTGAAAGTTGTGGCCTTACCCTTCTCCTCCTCTCTCTATTTTCAGAGCTGAAGAGTTTTCGTGCATGTCTTCAATGATGGGTGTGGATCCAGAAACCATTGCAGAAGCATGCATAGAACAACGTGGTCTGAAATTTTTATTGTTGGAAACTTCAGGTTATTCACACAATTTGGTCGACCCCCATCCGTTGTACGCTAGAAGGTTGTGGGATTGCCCAGAGCAGAGAAATAGGTAATTGGGATGAGGCCCACACGGAAAGAATTGCAAAGGGCAGCACTGGCTCATGCCATTGACATTTGACATGTATGTCGTTTTGTTGTAGAATTGGGCATTTTTCAACTGGCTGGTGCTGTTGTCATTACAAAGGATGGTATGCTGTCGTATGGGATGCAAAATAAATCTGTCGGATTGCACATCTTTTGACTTGTTTTTAGCAACACACTATTATTGGCATCAGCAGCTTGAACACTTTTTTCTGCTTGGAACCGATGGTTTGTGCGGTTATCCCCAAAAGTCACTTCCGTTATTTGACACGCTGAAGCTGAAAAAGTTAAAATTATCGAATAGGGCCAAAAAAGGGGAGCACACATTTTTAAAAAACCACAATAATTGTAAAGAGGTGAAGACTTACCATTTTAAAAATTGCTTCTGTTGCAACTTTAACCAATGTCAGATAAAAATAGTGAAACAAGAGACGACTTCTTCCTGTACAACAATGGAAGTGACAATGTGCACTATAATGTGAAATAATAATGATAAAAATAAATAATACTCTCAAACTTTACTGCTAAACCTTTACCAAACATTTTTGCAAATATGCGAAAAAAATTTAGAGATGGATTTTTTCATGAGAAGCTTACTGTGCAAAGCAAATAAAAAAAGCCTTCGTTCCATATCTTGACAGTTTGGGAAACAACTTCATGATCCTGTCTACACATATGATAAATTCTGGGAGCCCAGTGTAAGGCGTTTACAGGGTGAGAGGGAATTGTGAGGACAGGAAAACTAGAATTCCATTTCTGATCTTAAAAAAAATATCATGTCGATGTCCAACACCCTGAAATACGAAGGTCGTCCAATAAGTGGGGAGGTGCACTTTTTTTTCCGCAGAAAATTCAAATGGATTTTTGGACAACACTCTTCATCCCCTTTATTTGCCTTTGCAAATTATGTGACTCTGTTATGTGATGCGACACTTTTTCACATTCCATTTTTCATTGTACTGTTTGGTATTCTGGAACAGTGCCATTTTTGCTCACTTTTGTCTAAAAAATGCCCTTCTCTCAGAAATGAGTGGGCACTCTGTCCATAACGAAAGAGCAATTCCCCCGAATTCTTGCCAGATTTTCCTTGATTCTCCCGACTTTGTTGACCAGCATTCTGGACTCCCTGACTTTTCCTTTTATCAGGTTCAAAAGAAACCTGCCAATTACCTTTCTTTTTTCAAGCCAGAAAAAACAAACCCCAACATCAACCAGTTACCAACAATGATTTCCAAGGCCCTCAACAAGATCACTGAGCCAACGAGGATAAAGGCACGCTCTGGTCCACCAAAGCTGATCTATGCCACGAATTTGGGCCAGCTATGACCCCATGACACATCACAGGTTCTGGCACACACATCACAGGATGCCCAAAACTTTCAGAACCACAATTTTACAAAGAGAATTACCATTTTGTGTTACACAGCATAATCAATGTTTCGCATTGCATGTTCTTGCGACTATTTTTATCGGCATTTGAACCTGTTTTGATCATCAGAAACACATCCTAGGATCGAGACAACTTCTTCGTTCGTTCATACTAAAATATTACGCCAAAAAGCAGATTTTGTCAAATGTGCGAAGCAGCTCAGGCATGGAGCAATTTTGCAGTGAAACGTGACCACTTTGTGCCACCGGGCATAGGCATGGCATCGCTGGGGTCAACAGTAGGTGCTCCATAACTGCCATCGGAATAGTGCTCATTATCAATGTTGAATCATCAGGAACACACATCTTTCATCATTGGCCAGCAAAATCACGCTTGTAGGACCTTGTCTGTGATAGAAGTTTGCGGGTGACACCAAACAACATTAATGGTGCATTTTAAGTTCATTTGAGAAGTGACTCGCAGCAGCTGACCTTCAGACCAAGAATGACTGCCAAACCTGGGATTTTATTTTCGTGAAGGAGAAGCCAGTAGTTTTTGTCAAGATAGACAGATTTTTAGTGACAGCTGATCTGGTCAAATGTGACAGATTTTTCAGTGACAGCTGATCTGGTCAAAGGTGGAGTGTAATTTAATGGTATTCCCAAAATCACCAGCAAGGTTGTGTTCTTCGGCATCATGACACTATTCAAAATAAAAAAAATGTAGAATGACGAAATGCTTCCTAACCAACCATCATTCAGATTATTACATGGGCCCCCAAATCATGCCTCTGTCGTGTTTTGGAATTTCTCACCCTGACCATTTTTATGGGTACGGCAGGAAGAGTGGGTAGCACCTCTGCAAATCTCCTGTTTTGTGATGTATAGAATCTACGTTTAATCTGCTTTATTTATACTGCTATGCTATTCCATCTTTGTCTGGGTTTACCGCCTCTGTCTGAAAGGATAAGCTTTGTTGATTTCTTTTCAAGGATACTTCCCCCAGATTTTCAGAAAGCCCAGAGTTCTAAAACTTAAAATTCCTCCATGGAATATGGTCTCGGATGATTTCCAAGGATTGCCTTGCTTGTTTGAATTTTTTGCAATCTGACGGACCTTTATTCAATATGATGGAATCTTTTGTAAAGGTATCTCTCTAACATTGGTGAGGCCTGTGGGAATTTTCATCAGGCAGATGTTCTTAATTTCTAGGGAATTCAGGGGAAGTCCCCTTCAATATCGGCTAAACAAATGCAGTCAGACCGCAAATCCATGAGGACCAATGTTCATAGAGGTCAAAATTAGTGCGGGCTGAAGCACGCAATAGCTGAGTGTGTAGAAATTCTTGTGGGCCAAAGTCGAAAGGCAACATCACACTCTGTCATTTTAATTTCGACTGAATAAAAAAGCAAGATAATCCAGAGAGAGCTCATCTTCGTTGGTAAAATTTCTAGCCAAAAGAAAAATGCTGAATCAGTTTGATGAGCACCACCTTCAAAATTCCTTTCTCAAAAAAAAAAATAAATAAAATAAAATAAAAAAGCAAACAAGTCACGAAAGGCAACGAAACGTAGGTACCAATTGAGCAAAGGTACCAATTGAGCAAAGGGAAGTTAAAATCTGTGATGAAAAACGCTTCTTGCTTGCAGTGATCGGCTGAAAATAGAAGTTCCTGGATGGCCAATGGAAGAACCCGCTGCTTCAACAGAAGGAAGCACCCCACATCGCTAAGGAGAGGGTATTATTGCAGAGGAAAAGCAACCGCTTGATGTCATTTTCTTGACACCATGTTGCTTCCAGCTCAAGATACCCATACCGTAATTTCGCCCACCAAGCAGTATTACATAAAGAAGAATGATGTAAACTTTTAGACAAAGGAGGTACATTTCCGAACCAAACAGTTTTTAAAATTCACAGCGTGGATTTCGTCACCTGGCTGGAACCTCTTCAGCTGCACTCAGTTGATTAGCTAGGAAGCCACGAGGCTTCTGCTGGAAGGCCTCAAGCAAGATGCTGAAACACAGACAGTGCAAGTCCATCACTTGGAGAGGGGTAACATAGAGAAGACATGAGGTTGGGACAGAAGACCTTTTCCGTAAAAAAAGTCCAAGGTAGAGCCAGGAACAGTGACGTAGCTGGCATTTGGGGTTGGCGACGGAACGGGAAGCAGATGCATCATTATTGAGGTTGTCGCAGGAGTGCATTTGTCCGCAAAGGATCTCGGCACAGCCCACTTAGGGGTATCTGAGCCTGAAGAAATTTTAAAACTCTGTTCTTGAGGCTAGATTTCACACCAGGTGAGCCAAAAAGCACATGCCAGGTGGGGAAAAGCGAAACCGATGGTGGGCCAGCCAGGGATGGGTAAATTACAAAATAGACGCTTCTATATTCCTCTACCAATCTCAGTAGTTATTTTTTTCTTGCTGACACTTGATCAGCATTTTGTTTCTGTTACTTTGTCACTTTCTCTGGTTTGTCCTCTTTTTCTTATTGATAAGATAACTCATCATCAACCGGCCTATCACCACAATTTGCTTCGATATTCCAAACAAGTTCCACGAAAATAGAATCGAAATGTTTCTGGACCGAATTTAAGTGCCCAATTAATTTATTCAAAAACATGCAACAGTAAACTTTTTGTTGCTTAGGCCGGAGAGATCTCCGATGCTTTTTTTAAAACCACCGGTGAAAGTTGCGGATATCCACGTTTTCGGGGGTCAGGGATCGATAATATCCTCAACTATCTCCGGTGGTTTTGAAACAAGCAACAGAGATCTCTCCGGCCTTAGAAAAATAAAAATGGAACATTTTTAATTTTCCTTCTTTGGAGGGAGGAAACCTTTGGGAAACGGAGTGAAAAACTGTCAGATGGCTGGTTTTTCACTCCTTTCTCTTTCCGCCCCATTTTTAATGAAAAAACCTTTCTTCAATCAATGGGGGTGGGCACCCCTCACCCCACAGGATGGAAAACATTTGAACCTACTTTGAATTTAAAAAGAACCTATCCTCAAGATTGTCATTCCAGACCATGTCATAACATTGAGTGGTTGGAAACTTGGAGAACTTGATGTTACAGAATATCCATTACTGGGTATCTTCTACAAACAATTTTATCTCAACACTTGACAGTTAAATCCACATATCGAGTGCTTTGCACTTTGACTTCGAGAGTCAAGTCTTGGCAGCATATGTGGACTTCCTTAAAGTGGAAATAAAAACGACGAAGATGCCTGGTAGTAAGGTTATTCAGTTGATTACCAGCCTTCTGATTTGGTCTGAAATCTGCAGAAAAAAAACACTTCGTGTGCCAAAAAAAAAAAATGCCAGGAAACACATACTCGAATACTGATAGTTGTTGCTCGGATTTTTGTCATGGTGACAAACAGTTGGATTTCAGCAGCACGAGTTGGTTTGTGTTGATTTTACTTTATTAAAAGTTAACACTTTTAATCAGCAGCTTTTCATGTTCTGCATTTCTTTTGACATCACTTTGCATGCATTTATATACTGATCCAGCAAAGGTGCAAACTCGGAAACTTTTGCCATGCCTGCTGGCAAAAGAAACATCCCACAAAAATGAGAACTGCCATTCAATACAAAATTTTTAGCTTTTATTAGAAATGAATTCAAAGGATCTGTCAAATGCAACTGCAATGACAAGTTCATGATGTGTGAAGGACCTTCGGAATTCCTGCAAAACACTTTATGTTTGTGAGCCAATTTAATGATTACAATGGCGATGCTCACTGTTCAGTAAACCCTTGCAACATCATCGAAATTACTACCAGCTCAAAAATACAGGTTAGTAACGTTAGGGAATTGGGAACCATCCTGCAGTCGTAGTCATCAAAATGAGTTCAATTTCTCAGCGCATTCACCTGTAAAGAAAATGATAAAGATGGTGAAACATCAAGATAAAAGAGGAGTCTCAAGAAAAAAGACTTGAAGAACCAAGACGCATACATTATGTTAATCCCCATCAACCAGGACACCCCATGTCCCCTCATGGAACTGGAGTTTCCAGTATGCATATTATTTTGTCTAGGGGTCGAACCGGTCCGGGTCAACCAGATCCAGATCCGGGTCCGACCCAACCAGATCCAGATACCGGTTCGGTGAACCGGTTGCAGTTTTTGATTGGGATGGAAAGTGCACGAATCCTTGAGCTCAAAAATCAAACCCATTTCGAAATATCTCAATTGGCTGCCAAGTTATGGTCTTTCAAAGTTCTCTTGCCCATACTTTGAATGGCTTTTCAACCATTCAA
>JASGXE010017500.1:0-10285 GCA_030068105.1 Sinentomon sp. SZTP_YWyxl
TTTTGGTTAGCGTATCAATTCGGGTCTCAGAACACTTTTTAGACCTTCCGAAAATTAGACGTTATTCCGGCAACCCCGCCATCCGGAAACAGATCTCGGTTGCTGCCAAACAAAAGGGGAAACTGCAAAAATGATATTTTTACGGAATTGAAGGAAAAGATTGCGGAAAAGACGTTATCGGGAAACAGATCTCGATGGTAGAATGCTGCCAAACAAAAGGGAAAACTGCGGATATGATATTTTACGCAACTGATTTCAAGAAAAAGGATATTACCGGGGACAATCGACGAACAACTGTCCCAGCAGAGAGAAAAACGATGTTCACAGCCGATAAATCGATATTGACGAACTGGCGTGTATTGGATAAAGTGAGAAAAACGTTTTTTGTAACAACGGCATTTGATTGAAGGAAAAAATGCAAACATCATCTTTATATTGATTGAAAGACAAATGTTATTCATCGCATTGAAGTGCTGATCCAGCTAGGAGATGTGATACTGACATCGATATATGATATCGATATTGGCTAACTTTGTCAAACTGAGAGATCAGTTATTGTTCTCTCACAGCTTGAAGCGAATTTGATCAATATCACTGTATATGACCGGTCAATGTTGACATTGACACGGAGAAATGACAACATTGACCAGCATTGATTGAACATTGAATGTTGATATCATTGATGATATCAAAAATTTCCTGTGAAAATTCCTGCGTCAACAAACGGAAAAAAATGAGAAAGATTTATACTGACTGAAAACATATAGTAAAGTGATAGATTTTTTTCTATAGAAATCGAATCTCCGCAGCGCAGAAGTTGCTCAAATGTTACACAACATCAGGGGACATTTTGGCCATGATAGAGTAACTTGTTTTAAAGTAAAAAAATTCAGGCTTCCGAATTTTTAATAAAAATTTCAATTACAGAATAGGGAAATCCATAATCCCAAATTAATATCTACATACGAAAGCTAGTCTCCCCTCGGTCGTGTCCAGAAAAGCGTTTCACCAACTCCGATAAAAGTAATCCTCGCAAAGACAAAAAAAATTGATTAGAAAGTTGTTGGAGTACGAAGAGCTTTGAGAACATGTCAGGATAAAGAAGGTACATGTATATGAGCGTCACAAATCACATGTATATGAGCGTCACACATGTATATGAGCGTCACAAATCCAATTCATTCTTTCGCAAATCTCTTTGTTTCATAAAGAATCGACAGACGACCTCTGTCATGCGGTTATTATGGTATCATAGTTGGCAAAAACGTCTTCATTTCTAGGACAGCATATATGAAATAGGCTGTTTTAGAAAAACAGGGTGAATAAAAATTGGGCGCCAGTATGCGTTTTTGTTCTTGCATTTCTGTTGCGCATGAGCATCCCCCTATAGACTCGAAAAATTCCTGAGACTTTAACAGGAAACTAATATCCTAAATCTGGATCAGAAGCCCAGAAGAAGTTCGCGAAAAGGAAGCCAAGATCGGGAAATGACACGAAATACATCAACGCCGCTGCTGCAGCCATGCGACCACTGTGCGCACATGGGTAGCCCATATACGTCTTTGGCTATAGGAAAAATGGAAATATGCTATTTTTATCATATTTTGAGATTTGTAACTTTTTCAAGCTCGAACCATGGATGTCAAACGTTGATCGGAAATTTTTGTCCCGAATAAAGTGGTGACATCTGAGGTGGGAGCTCGATATAGTCACAAATCCCAAAATATGATAAAAACGGCATTTAAATTTTTGCTATGGCTAAAGACTTTGGGCATCCCTAAATATGCACATGTTGTTCCGATTACCCTAAATATGCACATGTTGTTCCGATTAAAGTGTTGAGAGACGTGGTTAGAGCTAGAAAAAGTTTCTGATCACAAAATATGATAAAAACAGCAAATTTTCATTTTTCCTATGGCCAAAGACTTTTGGGCTACCCTGTATCTATCCAGGTAATTTACTTTTTATTCACCATGCACGCATCGATTGCTGTGCCTTCCCCACTCGGTCATAACTAATTCTTGTTCTGCTGTGCCAAAATAGGCAAAAAGCATGCAAAAAACTCGCATACTCAATGCATGAATAACAACAAAGTGGTGAAAATGAGAAGGAATGGGAATGCAGCCAAAAAGGTGAAATCGACAGCAGAATCGACAGCATCTGAATTGGTATAAAGGTGAACTCCAATCAGCAACCTCATGCATATACATGGTGACACTTTCTTTGTGTTTCAATGTACAGGGTGGGGCACAAAAATGTTATCAGTTTGGTAAAAAGCAAATGTTTGTGTTGTGGCGAGGTGTTTACATACTCCCTCTTTTCCGCCCTCCACCAGCCAGTGGGACGGTTGATGGACTCCGGACGAACACAAATCGAGAAGCACGAAATGGATCTTTATTTTCATAAAAACCATTTTCGAACTTGAAAATCTGAAGGCCCACCGGGTTTGACTTTCTGAAGGGCCACCGGGTTTAAAAAGAAACTTCCTACACTGTTATTCAATTTTTATCTTTTCGTTTGCAGCATGGTGCAAGGTCCCTGCGGGGTTCACGAAAAATTACCGACTGCGAAAAAATCGGTCCCGATCATTAATATCTTCATCCCAGCCCAGTCCCACAAGTAATGCTGGTGAGAAATGATGCAAGTCGGATAAAATAAGACAAATAAGCCTCGTTGCCTGAAATCTAAACTAGATAAGCAAGCCATAGACTGTAGGGTCTTCCAAAACGGGAAAGCAAAAGCAGGATTTACAGGAGAGATCCAACGGGGCGATGGACAAACGTCCACACGGACAAACGTCCACACGGAAAATTGTCCAAAAAGTGTGGACGTTTGTCCGTGTGGACGTTCGTCCGTGTGGACGTTTGTCCGTGTGGCTGTTTGGCCGTGTGGACGTTTGTCCGGTTCGGTGCTGGCTTCTGTGGACAAAAATCCGTGTGGCTGTTTTTCCGTGTGGACGTTTGTCCGTGTGGATGTTTGTCCGTGTGGACGTTTGTCCGGTTCGATGCTGGGTTCTGTGGACAAAAATCCGTGTGGCTGTTTGTCCGTGTGGACGTTTGTCCAGTTCTGTGTCAGGGCAAAATTGCTCGTGTCTATTTCTCCGTGTGACTGTTTGGCACATCCTGATTGGTATAATCCTAATCGGATTAAATACCAATTGGTATAAACGCCTGCCTGTGCTTGTTCTGTTGAAAAGGTGCGTTTTCTCGTTTACTGAAAGGAGATGCAATTTTTTCACATGAAAAAGGCGGCTGCTGACAGAGAAGCAAGCCCAAAGTTTTTCTGGACAAAAATGATAAAGTTTATGTGATTCAATAACATCGTGGTCGCAAAAAAACCGGTGTGGTATATCATATACAGGGTTTCCTAAAAGTCACTTGACAACCCCTGCTATTTCCTAGTTTTCAATATTCTCTTGTGGGGCTATTTTCCTACAGATTTCAGGTTCAGATTGGGCATAGGCTGCCTGCTGCAGATGCCCATAGGGAATAAACCAGAGTACATTTTGAAAACATAAAGGTTCTGCAATGCCAGAGTCTAGCATATAACCTTTCTTTTTAGTCCAGGCAAGATCATCTTCAGACTGTTGTTGTTTGTGTAAAGCGTATGCTACGGCAAGAGTTACAGATTTCCATGGATTTGCCCCTGGCACCAGGTGACAGTGAGAGATTTTATCCCAAAACGGAAGGATCTGTTTTTCATGGAGACGAGTTTACTTCCTGCCATTTGCCGGGCGACATGGGGTTATCCAAATTATCAATTCTTTGAAGTTTCTCAATCATAATTTCAATATAGATATGTATGTATAAAGAATTTTCTATCCGAAGTATTTTATTGCTGGCGGAAAAATATTAATCAATCCTATTATCGTATAGCACTTCCGGGAAAATACTAAATAATTGCATCGAGAGGGTTAAGCTGGGAAATAATGACTTCTTTGCGGTTTTCAAATAAAAAAAACATGGTCAGGTCGAAATTTAAAATAGCGCAATTGGTCACCTTTCATCAACTTCCAAGAAGCGATAAAAGAAGCGATAACAGACGCAGTGCATAGAGATCTATCTGACATGTCAATTGACAGATAATAGCTCTGAATTTCTATTTTCCCATAGATTGAATTCCCTTGTTTTGCTATGAACCGAATTTCAGCATATTCTGGGGGAAAACGAGACTTTGACATGATGTTTTGTCCTTTCTGATTTTCAAGAAGTGTTTTTTTTTAGTGAGTGCATCTCGACCGATCGTGAAACCTTTCGTCAGAATTTACATTACCAGCCAGAATCTTTGGCCGGAATTTTTGACGTTAGGATTTGTAGAAATCAGGATTACACCAGTCGCGATTTCACGGCACGCTTATCGTCGTGGGTGTCAGCAAAAAACAAACCGTGACTGCCGGTCCGATGAATTATATAGACTCCCACAATTCAAGACTATCCAAAACTGGCATATGTGCGTTGTGGTAATTCCCAATTGACTGGGATAATACCCATGCGAGGCTTTCTGCTGTCATTGATTTTGAAATCATTCAGGTTGTCTGTTTTTGAACTATGGCTACCTCATTTTCCAGAAAATGCAAATGCGTCTCATGATACATATTATGAAAGCTGCATTGGAAATCTTGTAACATGAAAAGAACATCAATTCAAGAAAACCCAGATTCGTCCATATTCTGATTACAAATTTGGATCAATGGCTCTGTAGACTACATTGCCACCATCATGTTCTTGCAAAACTTTGGGGTTGTCTTCTTCCCCGAGGTGGGCGAGGAGTCATTTTCGAGAAACCACACAGATCGTGCCGGGGAACAAAGACCACCTCAAGAGCACTCTTTTTCACATTCGCCGCAAAAATGTCCGGTGTTGTCCATTTCAAGTTGCGTCTCGGCAAACACTGACTTGCGATTTGGTCCCTCTTTTGAAGCAGCTTGCCAAGGTTTGCATGACCAACGGAAGCTATGCATGGCATTATCCTTTATAGCGCATTTACCTGGTCATGGGATGACGCATCCCCCCCAAAAACAACAAACGCAGATTGAGTGAGAGGTCAGGTCATCAACAGAAGTTGAAAGAGGTGGTGGTCTGTACATCATGCAAGTAATTTCCCAATCAAATTCAACCCTTTTTGTCTACCTGGATTTGGCTGTAGATCACAAAGGGCGCTGTTAAGTTGAGTCATATGCATCGTAGCATGCAAGGTAAAACAAAAAATACCAGGCCTGCCAAATACCACGCAAATTTCCCTATCGCAAAAATGGGTGGGCGCACTTCCCTGGTCACTTATCCATCCAAGAAAATGTATGTTGCCAACACGAATTGCAGCTGTTTTAGGACGTTCCGCATGAGATGAAAATTGGGCTTCCTTTCATAATTTCCATTAGACCATATCAAATATCCCTGGAAGTCCTGTTCATACGTTCAATGAACTTGTATGCCTGTGACATGCAAAAGGCGAAAGAGAACTTCCTGTTTTGCCTCCGCCTGGTTGTTCTAAGGGCAAAATTGTTCGCCGTTTGGACGATTGTCCGTGTGGATGTTTGTCCGTGTGGACGTTTGTCCGGTTCGGTGCTTGGTGGTTTGGACAAAAATCCGTGTGGATGTTTGTCCGTGTGGACGTTTGTCCGTGTGGATGTTTGTACGTGTGGACGTTTGTCCGGTTCGGTGCTTGGTGGTTTGGACAAAAATCCGTGTGGCGTTTTTTCCGTGTGGACGTGTGTCCGTGTGGCTGTTTGTCCGTGTGGATGTTAGTCCGTGTGGACGTTTGTCCGTGTGGACGTTTGTCCGTGTGGACGATTGTCCGTGTGGACGTTTGTCCGCGTCCCCAGATCCAACCCATAATGAATCCGGCGCCGTTTTCTTGGGCAAAGAAGTCCAAAAGCTTCAATGAACAAAACGCATGGCCGCAGCACGCGTTGGCAAATCTCACAAAGTGAACCGGACTGAATGGCTCCACGAGACAATCTTATATGAAACAGCAATGTGTGGACACGTTGACAAATTCTTGTGACAAATTCAGTCCAGTTTGCCAAGTGCAGTTCGCACAAAACACTCGTATATTGTGTGGACAAACCCAGCAATGCAAAAGGCGCATAATCAATTTGTGGCAACATTGTACCCGTAAACCAATTAATTTTCAAAAGGACGTTGGGAAGTTTTCTTTTTTGTCGAGAACCATAGCTGAGTGGAATCAGTTGCCGGTGTCCACATTCAATCTCCCTTTAAGTGTACCTATTCTCCAGCACCGTCTCTTGGCGCATTTTTCTTGATTCATAAAATCGCTAGTTTTATTCGTTATTTTTCATGATGGTTTTTGCTGCTAAATAGGTGTGCATTTAATTTGTGTGTTTCTGTTATATTTTTTGCATCTGTTGTATCTACCTATATTGCATTTATTTGACAAGGAGGCAACCCCGAAAATAAACGGATCATTCAACCAGGCACCCATTTTTCATTATCATTCATCATTGGATCATTAGGCACCCATTTTTGGGCACAAAATTGTTTGTGACTGCACATTTCATTTTGTAGAAATGTGCATCTTCCTGCGATGACAAGTTACAAGTTTAAATGCATCACTTGGAACAGATTGGATTTAACTTCTCATGGACCTGGTAAAGTTTAAAAAAGTCCGAAAATCTCACGAACGAGAGGGGGCCTTCAAAAGCGAAGAAAGATTCCGAGTGTTGACTGCTTTTTCATCCAGAAGATGGCAATAATTTGTGCAGCTGATAAGTTTTCACTGGTGTTCCAAGTTGGTATCTCGCTGGTGTTCCAAGTCGGTATACCTAAAGAGATTTTACCGATTTTCTTTGGTAATATTTCTCAGCTGAAGTTTTGACCGCCACTCTGCATTCCGAAAAAAGAGATATTGCGTTTTTGTCTGTGGGTGCTTTCTTCAATAAGGTGGAAAGTTTTGGGTCTTCGAACATGCAGTGTAATTTTTGCCGCATTCTTTTCATCATGTTTGATACTTTTTCGAGTAAAACTTTTGGCTGATATTTAAGATGAGCAAAACTGAGTAAAACCAACTTTCTTTGAATTTGACTGGAACTTCGTATAGGGCCGATTTTTTAAACGAAGCCATCTTTTAGGCCGCAGATTGTTTCTTTTTTAAATGCAATTTTGTACACAAAAGAAAAAGAATCCGCGGCCTAAAAGATGGGCTTCGTTTAAAAAATCGGCCCATTGTGGTCTGAAGATTCTAACTTGTCGGGAAATGCGCAGTTTGAAGGACAGCTTGAATCACTCAAGAGAAAAATACATTTTGTTGGCATCATAACCTCACCACCTTTGAAAAAAGGCTCGTTCTAAGCCACGTGGATGGCGGATGCAGCTCCATCTGACCTGCTTAGCCGAAACCTGCACCCATCAAAGCAGTGGCAGGTCTGCGAAACTCATCAGCAACCCAGCTCCATTTTTGCCACAGAATCAAACTGCGCCAGTGAGAAATCACTGACCGAGCAATTAAATCGGGACCTCATGTTCTGCCAATACTGAGTTGGAGGAAAAAATCGGTCTGCGGCTGATTTTTCTGCCGCGCTTTCCTGTTCATTGGCGAAAACGTACGCAGGACCAGCTGTGCAATGCATGACCAGGTACTGTTCGAGTTCCATTGCGGTACGGCGCGGCACGAAGCGGCAACGTTGAAAAACACAATGCAGAACAAGCAGACAGAGACAGCATAAAAAGCAAAGTCATTCTCAATTTTTGCAGAGTGCGATTGAGAGCGCGGAAAAGAAAAAATGATAAAAAAAAAGTTCGTCGCAGACGCCGGGCGGCAATGGCAAAATAATGCTCGTATAAATCGAACTGGGACAGCTGCGGTGGGCCGTGCCATTGCGGAAACGACACCGCAATGGCACTGTGTGCAAAAACAGGACTTGAGAGCATATTCGTGCACCACAGGCCATGAAAACTAACAGGATTTTGGTAGATGTGGCACGTCTCTCAGAGCTCAAGAGCTCTCAACTCTTCCCGAGTTGTTGAGAAGTTTGTCAGTTGTGATAAGCCTGGCTGTATAGCCGGCATCAACCAATGCACTCGAGGAAGCATGGTGATATGAAAAAGAGTGAAAAGGTAACGGAGTACTTTACTCCCCAACTCGTTTTGGCACAAAAAGTAGCGAGCCCATCCAAGATGCAGCGAATTCTGCATGGTGGCAGAGGCAGGATATTCGTGGCTGAGCTCAGATTTCTTGCGGGCTCCTTATTGAAGATCCTCCACGGATTTCTTTGCAAATTTTTTGCACCGCCGCTTTCTGTCTATAGGGTTCCAACGATGGTTTTATCTGGTCCCGCGGACTGGGTTTTCCCTTAGATCCAGCGCGGTGCAAAATGTGACTAACCAACGCATAGCTCCAACGCTTGGCTATGGTTTAAATGAAAACAGACCGACACTTTCCAAAATTCTCATTTTGCCATTTTAGGCAGAGAACAAAAATCATGTGAGCGACATAAAAAACGCTAAAATTCGTTGACCAACACAAATTTGACGGATTTCATTCGGCTGGGTGATACCTGCCCAATCGCATGGTGGATGTTCAATCGATTGCTGTATGTTGTCCAATGGGGACTTCTATTGGGCAAGTTGGGCAGAAAACATTTTTCATTGTCGGAACTCGTCATATAGGGGGCCATAATACATCAGTGTGCCC
This sequence comes from Sinentomon sp. SZTP_YWyxl, assembly GCA_030068105.1. Classification (NCBI taxonomy): domain Eukaryota; kingdom Metazoa; phylum Arthropoda; class Protura; order Sinentomata; family Sinentomidae; genus Sinentomon; species Sinentomon sp. SZTP_YWyxl. The sequence continues at coordinate 8,650 of JASGXE010017500.1, forward strand.
GAGTCCTTAGGCAACCTTGAGTCCTTGGGCAACCTTTCCCTTCTCGAATAAATGACCCGAGAGATCGGCCACCTGAGAGCAAGCGAATTTTCGGGAGGGAGAGGGTTGGCGAGATTTCCAATTCCATCGGCGTCTTCAGGAGGCACGGAGCGCAAATTTTTCCAGGGTGAAATGAGATCTAAGAAGCGCATACATAGATTCCTTAACAACTCCTCGAGCAGACCACCAGTATAATCTGGCAGTCAACAGTATCCCACCCCCACCAAATTCAACAATACAGCTCATTCCACTTGAAGATATGAGCTGAGAATGCTTCACACTCTTGCATTTAAATACTCAGAAAAACTTTAATTTCTATGCCGAGAATGAAGTTTTCGACCGAGTTTTCATTGTTGAAAGAATTCTGAATTCACTCTGAGCACACTTGAGCATTCTTAGCTCATATCTTCAAGTGGAATGAGGAGTAGAGACAAGTTTCGCCTTCGCAGTTTCGCGGCACTGAAATTCGCAGCACCCTGTTAGGAAAAGCGATTTCGAGCCCCTGAAATAATTGAAACAATGAAGAAGCAGATTTCTGACGGTTTGGCAGGCAGTGATTTGCACGAGCGAATCGAACGATGCCCGTTATAAATTCTGCCCCATCAGCAGCAGTGCCACTTGTCAGGGATGCCAACCTTGCATGGACCTGCTGCAAGGTGTGAGATATTTAAATCCTACCCAAACTTTAATCCTACCCAAACTTTCATCAAACAATATTGCAGGTTTTTAAAATGAGTTTTTTGTGTGTGTTTAATGCCCATACTGATGGGCTGCTGACCGACCGAAATGATTTCAGAGTAGAAGACGGTCGTTCTAGTTTACTTGCTGAATCCATTGCTATGGAACACCCCAACGTCGCTGTCGTTGACAAAATTCATTTCATCAAGCTTTATAGTGGGAGCGTCAGCCGGCGTGTAACGATTCTTCTGCCGAATGTGAATTGCTTTGCGCAAGACCTGAACGGGAAAATTGGTTGAGGGGAGTTCAAATGGAATTTATTGGCCGCACTCTCTTACTGGGGTGTGCAAGAAAATCGTTATCGCTGCTGCATCAAAACAAAAGCGAAGCAGCCAAAAGTTGACCGGCAGCCGAAATCACCCATCCAAAAAATTTTGTCTTTTACCTTCCGGCTGACGCTCAATTAAAAGGTGTTCGTTCCAGACAGTTGAGTTCTCACAAATGATTCACATTTTCTTCATGGATAAAATGTCGATGAAATGTCTCACACATAGCGGTAAAGGTTAACTTTTATCGTCAATCCCGTCCCGTTAACAATCTCAAGATCTCTAAACACCCAATAAAAATTTATTCTGTCAAAATGCAAGAGAAAATTCAGTTTTTCTCGCTTTCAAATTGCTCATGATAATTTTCACAAATTTCATATTTTGGCAAACCAACCGCATCCTCACGTTTTTGCGGCCAAAAACCTGTCTTTATCCGTCTCATCTCCAGGCGGGTTCTTCTTAAAATTTTGCATACATTACCTTTTCCTGAACAGACAGCGTGGACACGCACTGAAGTTGTAAAGGGGCATTTCAACAGTTGCTTTTGGCCAGAGCAAAGTTTTGGTTTTTGTCTCCATTCCTCTCCTACCTCA
>JASGXE010017501.1:0-10751 GCA_030068105.1 Sinentomon sp. SZTP_YWyxl
CGGCAGAGCAGCTGATGTTCTTCGGAAAGCTCCTGCCGCTCCTTTTGAGAAGCACCTTTCAATCCCTTTTTCTGAGCAGCAGACCGGCCTTTGTCAAGAGCGCCACAGCTGTGGTCGTTCGCCATCGCAGTTGCCTCGTGCTGAAACATGAAAAAAGAACCGAGAATTGGCTAACTTGCAAGTTCATTTTCAATTTCCATTAATGTTCAGGAGAGGAGAAAAACTGTTGCAAAATGCTTCAAGATTCCAGAACATGTTTTCTGTTTGTGCACGAGCATGTCTGCAATGATTGGAATGTGGTCTTTGGGGAATTTGATCAGCCGCCATTTTGTTTACTTTTATATCATTTGCCAGGTCCAGGCTTTTTGCATTGGAGACACGTTCTTCCAGAAGACACTACCGTCCTAGCTGTACTTGAGCTCTAAGGTTTGAATGTTGATCAGTTACAGATGCTGGCTTAACCTAGAATGGTGCTTAAATAATAAATGCAATTTTCTTTATTTATGTTCCCCTGCAGAGTGTTTTCTGCTTTTATTTTTGGCAGATCCGATCCCAGAGAGTGCAGTTTTGTCTTGCCACCGCCATCGGCCCCCTCTCATGTGGCAACTGATGAAGGTTGAGAGGGACAGACAGAAACAAAAATGTGGTCTTTGGGGAATTTGATCAGCCGCCATCTTGTTTATTTTTCAATGGAATGCCAATCGTAACAACTGTAAGATCAGCATAGCTGCACTCCGGTTCAGATGAATACTGAGCTTCATGGCTAGAGCACTCTGAAAATGGTGAAAAGGAATTGTCACCACCAAAACGAAATCAGCCATTTCAACCATCTTTTGTGATTTCTTTCTTTATCATTTCAGTCAATTGAAAGGAAATTCTGGCAATTGTGAATGGGCGATTTTCCACGAAATGTGAAAATTTCCACGAAATTCATTGATTTCCACGAAATATCTCCTTTTTCACGATATACATGTGAAAACGTCGTGTTTTTCCTTTTTTAATTAAGTGGCAAGCATTGTGCACAAAAACATTTGAAAAATAAAGCTTTCTATTGCTCTTTTCTTAGTCTCTTCTTCAGTTTATATTTGCATCATTTTTCTGATGTATTGTTCCTGTGAAATTCGAAGTAGACACATTGTAAAAATTCTTAAAATTAATGAATTTTTGACAGGTTCTAGCCTTTTTATTTCCACCACCAAATAACGAAATGTTTCGACTTTTGAGCGAAATTTTCCAAAAAGTATCACCATTTTAACAAGTATCACCCACTGACAAAAGTAGTGTGAGTTTGCCCCTCGGAAGAATGGACTCAGAAATCCAACCATTAGACACCAAAGAACTCTCAATGGGATCGTTGCGACCTTTTTTCCCATTTCTTTTGTCCATCTAGTTTGCCCACAAAATGAGGACCCCTTTGGGGGTGTGAAGTTGGCCCCCCGAGTGAACGGAATCCAAATTTGTCAGAATGGACCCAAGATACTATCAATTGACTTATTGGACCTTTTCCCCGTTTCGTTGGAGGTCTTTGGTAGCCCGCAAAATTTTGGGGGACGTGGGTTGCCCCCCGACCGAGTGATATCCACATCTGGCAGAATGGACCCCAAAGAACTCAAAATGGACTCATTGGACCTTTTTAGTTTGCCCACAAATGGGGGTCCTTCTTGGGAGTGTGAAGTTGGCCCCCCGACTGAACAGAATCCAAATTTGGAAGACTGGACCCCAAGGACCACAAAATGGACTCATTGTCATTGGACCTCTTCACTTTTTCTTTGAACATCATCAGTTTGACCGCAAAATGGGGCCCTTTTTGGGGGACGTGAAGTTGGCACATTCGCGTTCTATCCGCCGCCGACAAGCCAAATTCAAAAAAGAAACAGGTGATGGCAACTTAATGTCAGGAAAATAGTTGGTGACTCTTTTGGTTGTGGATGCAAAAGCCATCAATGGGATTGACTGTGTTTTGTGCTGCATGACATTGAATCGACCTCATATTGGCACCAGTCCACCCACGAGCTGGATCTGGTGCTGCATTAGCCAGCCTGACATATTTTCAAATCTACACAACGAGATATCTCACTTTTAGAAAAGGTATGTACTTGAGGGCACCAGTTTTGGCAGAGCGAGATATCACGCTTGATGGGCCGGATGGTGTTTTGTTTACAGGATACACCCAAAATTTGGATTTCAGAATGACATCCCGGAATTTTAAGGGGACACCACACCCTCCGATAGGTATTTTTTGACAAAAAATAATCGAATTTTTTGTTGGCATCCAGTGCTTTGAACTGTGCTATTTCTGAATTTCCAAACCGTTTTTTTTTTCTATCTGTCATAGTTTAGATGCAGTGCGACCTTTTGAGGCAGCTTTTTAACGGATTTAGTGCTTGAGCCTACAAATTGCTCAGTTTTCCACATTTTTATTTTTTTCAAAAGTGTTTATTTTAATCTGTATTTTTTATTTCTTTCTTTCTTTTATTCGATCCCAACACTTGTTTTTCTTCTCTGTGATAACTTTTAGCTTTTTTGAATAGTAAGAAACAGGAAAGACTTGACAACACTTTAGAAATTAATGTGTAAGTATAACTGCGATGAGGATTTTGTTTTGAAACAATGGCAAACAAGCAACCTTTTCCCCCACAAATCTACCAAAATGTCAAAAAAATATCACTTTTTCCTGTTCCTCACATTTGTTTCTGCGAATTTGCCAATTTTTAACATTCTGGCAGACCCAAAAACAGAAATATTCAGCCTAAACCCAGAAGCGTCGTAACAAATTTCAAAAAAAATTATTTCACTTTTCAATTTACTTTTTCACCGCTCTGGTGTTTTTAGTGTCATGCCTGTCTCTAGGTACACTTTTCTCAGCCAACTGAAGAACTGGAAAGTTAAAAATTGGCACACTTATGTAAAAATGCACCAGGAATCTTTCTATGAAGCCAGAAATGCAACTTTTTATCAACTTATGCTTTATTTCTTTCTGTCTTTGCAAGAACAACCCCTATTTTAAAGAAAAATTCACTCGCTTGAGTCGCGAGTCAAATATAAGTGGAAAGGAGCCAAATTATTCACATTCTGGCTTCATAGAAAGCTTGTTCAGTTCATTTCGAGTTGATTTCACTCATGGTAAGTCTCTCTATCACCCTTACTTATGATGAAATGTGTAATAATAATATAATAATACAATTTTAATTTGCAAGGACATAGTCCGGCGCAAATCAACAGGCGGGAGGGGGAAGAAGGGCTAGGCGTTTATCACCAGTGCTTTCTTGTTATGTGAACAGAGATTATTCTTAAAGGTATGGACAGAAATGTTACTCCCATCCCCAAAAACGGTACCATCCGATAGGTTCCAATCTTTCACTGTCCTCACAATGAAGGAGTACTTCCCAAGGTTACTAAAGACACGTCCTACCCGAAGCTTATAATCATGGTCACCCCTTCCCCAGTACTGGGCAGGAAACAAAAATCCCTTGAGGTCAGACCATCCTCCGACATTATTGAGGGCAAGAAAAAGGGCTGACAACCTGGCATCATTCCTACGTCGGGCAAGAGAAACCCATCCTAATTCGGTAATCATAGCTGACACACTAACATATAGCGAATAACAGCCAGTTACAAAGCGTGCAACTCTGCGCTGGATTCTCTCTACCCTTTCAATAAGTGTCACCTGGTACGGATCCCAAACAGAAGTTGCATATTCCAAGAGAGATTGCACAAGTGCCATGTATACCTTCTCTCGAATGCCACGGCTGGCATTACCAAAAGTTCTCTTAACAAAGTAAAGTGCTGTATTAGCCTTCTTGATGACTCCATCAACGTGAGCTTCCCAACTGAGCTTACTTGTGGAGGTGACACCTAAATATCAACACTGTTTTTTGAGCGTAATGTCACACCGGAGATCAAGTAATCACACATTCTGGCAACAAGCTTTGTGAAGAAACGAAGAAGAACACATTTATCACAATTTAGCCTCATCCCCCACTATTTACACCACTCGGATATTTTATTCAAATCACATTGGAGTTCAAGACAATCTGTAGGAGATCGAATTTCACGTGAAACAACACAATCATAGCAAACAAACGTACACTGCAATTCAAGTTGAAAGGAAAATCATTGATAAACACCAGAAACAATATCTGTCCAAGGACGCTTCCCTGTGGAACACCTGAAGTAACTGGCACCGTGCAAGAAAGTGCATCACGCACTCTCACTTGCTGCTTCCTATCCATTAGAAAGTCTATCACCCAATTCACAATAACAGGACTCAAGTGCAACGCCCGAAGTTTACCAACCAAGGCTCCATGAGGCACCAAGTCAAAAGCCTTTTCAAAATCAACGAAAACGGCATCCACTTGACCACCAGTATCCAGAACTTCGGCAACATGCTGTATAAAACCTACAAGCTGAGACTCGCAAGAGTATCCTCGACGAAAACCATGCTGACCCGGGTATAAAACTCCAGCACTATCCAACTCATTTCTTAAATAATCACAAATAAGATGCTCCAAAACCTTACAGCAACCACTGGTTAGGCTAATGGGCCTATAAGAGAACACCATAAGAGGGTCACCTTGAAATGTGTACCGCTTTTGTGCAAATGTGTACCGCTTTTGCACCATAATGAAATGTGTACCGCTTACATATTCTAATTGCACTACTAATCTATCTCCTGTGTGAAAACCAGCAGAGCTATTGTGTTGAAATTTTGCGCAGAGATTACTATTAACAGTGCTCCTAGCGGGTCTTTTAAAAAAAGTAGGACAAAAACAGAAAAAAAGTAGGACGAAGATTATAAGAGCTGTGATAGGCCAAATTACTTGTCAAATGTGCATTTTTACACATTTGTAAATAAATGTGTAAAAATTCAATAGGCCCAAGTTGAAATTGATGGTTAAACTTTACAATCGGCAACTATCGCCGTATCTTGAGTCACAGCATCAACCGCCGCACGTCAGGACGCCCCATCCCCAGCCAGCGCATATTAATAATTAATATGCCCAACAAACCCTCAAAGTTAAAACAAAATCGGTTAACAAATGCGGAAAAACCTATCGGAGGGTGTGGTGTCCCCTTAAAATCTCGGCAAAAACTTCCTTCCGGAATGAATTTTGCGAAAAAGCTAACGATAACCATCATTTCGGCAAAAAATCTTTCCTATTTTGTGTTTGTCAACACCTTTTTGCTTCTCAACATAACCTACATTCCGCAAATCTCCACTTCACCGCAAAGGATCCACAAAAAATCGCAAAATTCCATCAAAAACGTCAATTTTCGCACAAAACTTGGGGCAAACAAAAGCGGGAAATGTGACAACCTTTGAAGTGATGAACAAAACTTCAAGAAATAAAAGCAAGATGGCAGCTTAGGCCTCCTTCCCTGCGCAGGAATGTCCAAACAATTTATTTCGACTAAACAATTTTCTCAAAATTTCGCCGACTCCCCAAGCATTGCATGCCATTAATTAACGTCAGTTGGTGAGAACTGCGCACTTGTCGGCATCATTACGTTTACCTATACGTCAATTCGTTTACGTACCTGTAAATAATTACATCAATCTGAATGTAATGGTGCTTTTTGGCATAGTTTTTAAAATCACTCTGGCTTGTTCGGTTAAAAGCAACTCTCTAGGCACTGTCCAATGAGAAAATATTAGCAAATCGATCTTCCACGCTAAGAGTTCGTGGCCTGTCCTTTCTCGAAGAAATTTCATTGGAAGATGGACAGCCGGCAAATGACAGAAAACATGCCCTTTGCAACTAAAGAGCCATTTGGAATCGGGAAACTTGGGAATGGCATCTGCCACTAACCCTGGAGTATGATCTGCTCTTCTTCTTCGAGTCTGGCTCGCCGTCCTGCGTGCCCAGAAAAGTGAGAATGTCATCGATCTCACGATCACCTCGGTATCCCTCGATGTCCTCGGCATTCTGAACTTGCTTGATACTCCTCTCAGTGCGAACCTTCTTCTTCTTGTCGCTGTTTCCGGCGGTCGCTCGGCGGCCATTCCCGTTCCCGTAGCCGTGATCGTCGTTGCAGCTGCCGGCGTAAAGCTGGTCCAGCGGGTTCCGCTGCGAGAGTAAGGTGTAGTTCTGCCCGAAGCTCGATGTATTGATCACACGAAGGCCGTTCGTCAGGAAGCCTGCGGTGTTGCCATTCTCATCGAAGCTATTCTGCAATTCGAAAAACATCAGAAAAAAATACAGATCACTCCAAATAGAGTCTGATGACGCCGTATTTCCTGTTGTCAAACGGAGTCTGATGACCGCATTTCCCATTGTCAAACGGAGTCTGATGGTCGCATTTCCCATTGTCAACCACACTGGGCTTCAGCTCAATTGCCAGTGTTCTTGGCAATTGGGGAATATGCCCGTGGTGGCCATGGTCATGCTGCAGATATTCAATCGGACAAAGCTAAAGTTTTCGTTTTTGCATAGAACTAAAGATAAAGGCGTCACAAGCTTGCCCTGGATGCGATATTCGAAGCTTTCTGAAACTTACTTTCCTGACACACAACTGACACAATTATCGGACACTTCAAGACCTTTGAAAATCTGGTGCCATGACTGTTTTTCATCGCTGAGAACAGGATACATGAAAAGTGCTGTTTGTGCCCGTCAAATGGGTGATTTTTGGTGGTTTTCAAAATTTTCACAAATTTGACCGTTGCCTGCCCATACGGTGGATGTAAGCAAACACTTGGCACACATTCGCTTGGAACACACGACTCATTAAAGGTGATGCCCAAAGATGAATTTCTAGTAGGTGAACAACTATTACTGAGGCAGATGCTTAGGGCCGTGCATTCGGCCGCTACTCAGGGCGCAGCCCACAGCGAGTTGGCGTCGAAGGCGGCAGGGGGCGAAGCCCCCTAATAATCCTCTATCATTGCAACAACTGGGCACCGACCTAACCCTCTCAACCCAATCTACGGATTCTTCAATACACTAAAACGTTTCGACAAGACAGACTACAAAAAGGAATAAAAATTATGAATGATGATCTTATTCATTGCAGGCCGGCAACAATTAATTTCTGATAAATTGTTCCCATCCCCCTCCTTCATCGTCACCAGCTGCAACGTTACCAATGATATCGGATGCCGGATTGCCACCAAGACTGCATAAAAGGCAGGTAAATGCTAATAATTTGACCAGTTTTTCTCCGACATCTATCTGCTTGGGCGGAACCTCATCACAATGATTTGTCTGCTCTTGACGGGCCTTTCTGAAGTTTTGAGCAGTTGCACTTGAAATCCCTTTGGATATTTTTGAGTGACTAGGCGAAAGGCCTAGATTGATCACCTCCTTCAATCCATGCCTCACCTCCTACTGGGATGAATTCCGGATTGAATTCAATTCCTTCTTCCAGCTTTTCTTGAGTTGTCATTATCAGATTGTGAAGACCTGTGGAGCTGCCTTACCAGATACTGAATGATCGCCTCAACAGGGTGCCTTCGCGAAAGAAGACTTTAAATTTCAGGTAGGTAGGTACCCTTGGGTGACGGCAAATTTAAAAAGAGAAAAGCACCACAAATTCCATACGGAGCGCTCACACCTGAAAACTGGGATGCAGCTACATTTTCTCCTGAACAATCTTGTAACATGTGAGCTTGTGATGTACCCAAATGCAATTTTTGGTATCTGGCCTCCGGCAGTAAGGGTTTCTCAAACGGAAATCGTGTGAAACTCAACTTCATGTCTTCGACATCTCTGGCCATTTTCAACAGGTTGGCCACAGAAATTTCAGATTGAAATTCCGTGATTAATCCATGATTCTCTAGAAATTTATCCCGTTTTCCAGAGCACCAAGTACATTGACATGGTGCAAACCGACGGAAGGACAGAGGGAGATCACGTGTCATCACTCTGCGCAAATCGAGGAACACCCAACTGCAGGTCCAAACTGAGACTTGGCACATCACAAAAACATAGAAGTGACTCGGTAATACATGCTAATACGAAAGGCGTTAAAGTTTTTGACATCACCCTGTAGTTCAAAAAATATTGACGATGTCAAGATTTAGTTTAGCTTAGGCCTACAAAATACTCTCCTGGCTCTTGCATTACAAATTTACAGGTGCATTACAAATTTACAGGTGCATTACAAATTTACAGGTTTTCCTGCATTACAAATTTACAGGTGTCCAACCCAACCTTCCATGGGCAGAATGGTACTCAGATTAGGGTGAGTTCCATAGCTCTGAAAATATTGCTTTGGCAAAGTTCTGAATACGTAAACATGGTTTTTCTGCCAAGTTGTTTTCAGTTTAGGTATAACAACCAAAAATTGCTGTTGCCAAATAAATCAGGACTGTGGGCTTCAGGAGGAAGTAAGTTTATTATTCGTAGATGTGGTGCTTATCATCCCAAATTCTAAAACTTGGGCATTTGTCGTGCAAAAGGGAATGTTCGAGATTTCAAGACTTAGCCAAAAGCAGTATTTTCAGAGCTCAGGAGCACACCCTCATCTGATTACCACTGTGCCATGAAAAATTGGCATAGATGTCTGCAAATATGTGCTGAAAGAGCTGCAGAAATATTTGAAACCCTGAATCAAATAAAATCTTGATAGAAAATAAAATTTTCTGAACTACATGGTGAAGTCAAAAACTTTTCTAACGCCCCTCGCATTGCTCTGTCAATAATTGTCATCCAACCGGTTGTCTCAAAACTGTAGAAATCTTGCAGATCTTCCAAGATCTTGCAGGTGCCTGGAGGATTGGCAAGCTTTCTTGCCTCGAGCGAAAGGTGCAGTAGCAGTTACACTTGGAAGTACGCATATGCTAATACGTTGACGAGCCCTCCGGGTGCATGGGGCAGTGGCTGCTGGAGCAGTCACTCTCAGGTGTGTGTCGATACCTTGCCATGACTACAGCTGTCATAGACTAGAGATGTCACAAAAATTAGCACAAATAACCAACAGTCGTAACACCAAGCTTGGGATTTCGGCTCAAAGACATTCTATGGTAACGATTATGAAAAGAGTGAGCCAAAACTGAAAAGGCATGCTCATGACTCCCAACCAATGCCGCTGCAGCCATGCCAAATCAATCTCATTTTGAATTTTTATTTTTCTTTACCCTCACCAATTTTATTTTTATACACTAGGTATGCGGTAGCAAAAAGGAAACGTAATGTCAAAAGCACTGCGGAGTGTTACCAAACTTTCTGCTGCCGTGCCGAGTATAAAATGCACATTTGATGGGAAAATACATTCGACACCTGAGAATTGACATGGTCCGGGCCAATTACTTTTCTTCCCCCTCTTCGTTAATGAGTATTCCGTTTAATTTCGAATGTATTTGTTCCGTGATCCTTTCTATGTGCCAAGTACCTACCTGGTTTATGCATGAATGTCCGAGTGTCATGTTACGAAAATCTTTTTGGCTAATAAAATTAATTGAAATTGATCCGAGTCAATCTTAAGTGGCAGTGCGAGTTTCGTAAGACCATCACCAGCATGAATCAGACCATCACCGGCATCAACCAGACCATCGCAGGCATCAATCATACCATCACCGACACAAATCAGACATAAATCAGACCATCGCAGGCATCAATCATACCATCACCGACACAAATCAGACATAAATCAGACCATCACCGACACAAATCAGACCATCACCAGCACAAATCAGACCATCACTGGCACCAATCAGACCATCACCAGCACAAATCAGACCATCACTGGCACCAATCAGACCATCACCAGCATCAATCATACCTTCATCGCCATCCATCAGGCCATCACCAGCACCAATCAGACACCACCGCCATCAATGAGCCATCACAAGCATCAATCAGACCATCATTGGCATCAATGACACCATCGACGGCATCAATCAGACCACACAGGCATGAATCCGACCATCACCGGCATCAATCAGACCATCACCACCATCCGCCAGATCATCACCAGCATCAATCAGACACTGCCACCACCATCAATCAGACCATCGAACTCCACTACATGTAGCACAACTCTGTGCCTGCCTTGCCTATCTTCGCCAAAAACATTCTGCACATTTTGGCAGACTGCGGCACAAGAGCTTTCAAAGTGTGTTGCAACCAGACTAAATGGTAATTCAGTTTAATGAGGTCAAAAAATTCAAACTTCTATAGCTGCATCATACATTTACAAGGTGTTCTAACCTCAAAACCGGGATCTCCATAATGACTTCGGCCATCGGGATCATCCAGATCAGCTAAGGAAAAGGAAAACGTGGGAAAAATACAACAAAATCAATTGCAAGCACAGTGGGATAGAAAGAACGGAAACTCTAAAATATCCTTGCGAGACCATTTTCAAATGTCTAATAGATTGACATTCCATGAGAATAGGTGAGCAAAAACCCCAGCTTCCAAAGGTTAGCAGGATGGGACAAAAGTGGGTAACTGAACCAAGGATGAGCCGGCTGACCCTAAACGTGCCGGCTTCTGGAGCCGCTGCTGTTTTTCACATGGGAGGCATTGAGACCATGCGTGGAAATATTTATTTTTTTCCTTCTATGAAAGTGGCCGAGTTGATGCACATGTGTGTCCTCTTGTTCCGGGATCCTTGTCCTTTCGAAAACCGAATGGATCCAAACACGCTTTCCAAAACGTTTCTGCCCTTATCAAAATTTTGGGAGTCATCCGATTTATTTTTACAACTTTTTAGCACTGAACACAATACCCATTGTTATTCTCGCACATGCCTGGAATAGTCAGGTATCCACATCACACCACACGCTAGGTAGGTACGTGGCCAGA
>JASGXE010017502.1:0-11399 GCA_030068105.1 Sinentomon sp. SZTP_YWyxl
GCTCTAATATTCCCACGCCTGGCAAACAGGTTCATAAAATTCCCCAAAGGGGAAAACTGAGAAGGTCGTGCTTTGGGAAAACACGCAAGCCACCCAGCAGGAAAATTGCGGAGACGAAAACCATCGCAGACAATTGAGTGTGCGAGAATGAAAACAACATAACTGCGGCTTGTAAAATACGGAGAATAACGAAAAATGGGCTTTTGCGGTGACTTGTGGAGATAGATTTTTGTTTTGTCGGCAATGAATTTGTCAAAAATTACACAAAATTCAATTTGGGTCCACTTCTTTTCACTAAAATGTCCGACGACTCCAATGGCGACAAACAGTTTTGCTTGGTTATTCAGATGTTGCAAAGTGCATTTATGTGGTTTTTCTTCTCTCGTCGAAATATGTATCAAAATGCCGAGCTGACCGCGTGCGACACGACCTGTGCGCCTCTCGCGGATAGGATAATAAATGGTAAAACTTTTGCTTGAATATTTTATGAAATCAGTGCGGTTTGAAAATGTTCTCAGGCCACCGTCTTTTGCAGCAGGGGAGTAGCGACCGACGCTGCATTCCTGACAGAAAGAGGGCACGGGTTCTCAGAACAAGCACTCGGTCGAAACATGATTTCGGGCTGGAAGGACCAAAGCGACTTCATGCCGCGAGATCAAAATTGTCTGCATTTCAGGGGCGCCATAGGAAAAAAGAAAATCGCACCTATCCTTTAGTTGCATGCATGTTCGCTTATTTATTTATTTCTTTATAAAATCTGCCCACAGAGGAAATGGTGGCAGAACGATGAAAAAATTCTGAGTCAAACAAATAAAACAAATACACGTCGTAAAATAAAACAAGACATTCGGAAGAATCAATGGAGAAATCGATGGAAAAAGATCGCGTGAATGGTCATGAGATACAAGATGCGATGCCCAGGGATCGCATCCCTGGGCATGTATAGCCCTTGTGATAATAGGGGACACACAAGAAAGGGAATTCCAATCTGTAACAGTGCGGGGGAAGAAAGGATTAAAAAATATTGGATTGTTTGTTTTTTTCCTCTGCATCATCTCTTGACATAGTTCCAAGTTTGAGCCATATCATTGACACATGCAGAGAATGAGGTGTTCGAGTGGTCATTAGATTGAACATTCCGGAGATTTTCCATATGCATTCTAAACCCCAAGAATCCAAGGCCTGAAACTGCTTAATGTTGTTTTTTTTTCGATGTGTTGTCAGGCATTTTATAGCCTTCGGCGCAACTGCTTTTTTTTTACTGACGCACCCTGGCATAGATCAATTCACTGTAAGCCAATCTGGTTTCAGTATTCGGAAAAATGAGCAAAGGCTCAACTCTGAACTAGAACTGAACTCGGAACTGAGCAAGAGATAACACAAGAAAAACAGCTTTCCTCCGGCAAGCCTGTTCAGATGATATCTCCTCTTTGAAGATAAACGGGGTTCACAAGCTTCATTACGAAATTAATCCAAAGAAGGCAGCGGCTTGATGGTTTGTCAGGATATGCTCAGAAAACTTGCTGCCTCAAGTAGCGGAGCCTCGCACCCTTCTTTTCACAATTCTTATTTCTGGACGGGGATTTGACATCGGACTGGAGAAAAGCTCCTGTGATTCCAATCTAAAAGAAGCACATGCCTATACCCACTAATCGGCCTGAAAGTTAACGCCAAATTTCACAGATATGTACTTGCTCTGAGATCTCTGAGCAGATCCTTGCAATCTCCATTCGTAAATTCTTGAATAGAAATAAATTCCTTCATCACAATCACTTCGGTTTTCGTGAGAAAATGACATGAGGGACGCACGAGAGTCCTCCTTTTAGTCGATGAAATTGCTGGGAATATGGACAGAGCACGCCCCCATGCCATTTTCCTTGATTTTCAAAAAAATTTGATCTGGTTATCGCACAACAACTCCATAGATAAAACGATTTCATTGGTCTTCCCTCCATGTTCTGCTTTGAGGCTGATTGCCAGTTTTTAACAAATCGATTCCTGATGGTTGTAGTAAATTTCGCTATATGTGTGCAGTGCGTATCCCGTCATTTGGTGTTCTTCGGGGCAGTGTGCTTGGTCCACTTCTGTTCTTGAGTTTCCATTGACGACATTGCTGAAAACTTGCCCTCTAGGAAACAGGGCTTTTCGCTGATGATGCAACGCGACGCAGCACAGATATTCGTAATGGTGTCGTTTTCTCTTCTCCGATTTAAAAAACCAACGTCATTCTCAATTATTCATCTATATCGGACACTGAAATGGCTTCATCTCGCCATCAGTGTTGGACTTATCTTCCGAGCATGCACATTAATTCTCGGGCGTTGACCTTTTTCGGATAGTTGTTCTTTACGAAATTGGTTGTCAGATTGTTTTTGTGGTATTTGTTTTACCGCTATTTTTCTATTTTGATTTTTAAACGATGTGACTAACTTATTTTCGGAATTTTTTCATTGTGAGGTCCCTGTCGTCAGTCCATTAGTCACAGTATTCCACGATCAAAATGACAAAAATGGAGTAAAACAAACGTGCGAATGCAACTAAACAGTGAAATAATCGAGTGTATTAATATGCTCGTACCTACCTATTTACTTTGTTCCGGCGCCCTTCACAAAAAATTTTGATCTTCGCATGAGGTTGCCCTTATATGGATTGAGGTTCAATACCTTTTTGGTGCATCATCCCTCCGTCGTAAATCAATTATTGTTGATCAATGTGAGATATTACCGAAATTTGATGCTGGAAGATCGGGCTATCACTGAAGCCAAATTATTTCGGTATAGCTTTCGAGATCATGCACCGGGACCTCGACAAACCGTTTTGGATTGAAATGGTTCAACAAAACTCAGATATAAAAATAATTAACACAAGAATCGACCTTTATGTCACGTTAAAAGAACTGTCTCCGAATGAAAATGGGAGGTGTACCACTTACGTGAGTAAAATACGAGTAATTTCGAACGAGAATTTACAAGTGGGTGGAAAACTCAAGGCGCATTTTGAGTTCTGCCGACACAACATTTCCCCAAAAGACACAATGCAGGGCGCATCTGCATTGCATCACTTTCAAAAATTCGATTGCAAAGACGTGCTTTCGAAATGGCAGAATTTCTGCAAATTTGACGCTAGATCGTCTTCCCTTGGATTGAAAATTTAATTCTCCAACTTGTCTCCCCGAGGACATTTTTCTACTCAAGATAATTGCCTCTGAAAACGCACTGCAGATTAGGATAAACTCTCTGTCTCTGTCTCTAAGGTGGAGTTCATTGTTTTCCGCTCCTGCCTCTCTCCTCCCTTATTCAACACCCTTCGTGTCTCACGTTACACTTTCTCGTCTGAGGTGACTGCAGGCTTGTCTTCGATACTACGTACCAGCGTAGTTTTCCTTGGGACCCAGACTAAGAGACCCCTGCTCCATATACCCGTATCCATAAAAGCTGTTATATCCGGTTGTCACCGAAAATGACACCCTTCCGGAACTGTATATAGGTACCCACTAAGTCATGGAGCACGTTCTCGTTTAATATTTAAAAAGTGGTTTTGAAGGATTTTCGGGGAGTCTCGGATAATTCTCCTTCACGAGTCTATGCATTCTAACTCACTCCGTTTGTGCCGCAACTTCTGTTACCGACAGGAATTTCAGGGGAATTTTCCAGCTAGAAACTTACCCGCCGGAAAATGCTTTTCTATTCGTACACTGTTATCCTTCTTGATAATTCGATAGCAGTGGTTAATGTAGGCACGTCGGTTTTCCGCAATGGCCCTCGTCGTTTAGGGCCAGGAGTACATCATTCGCTTTCACTTCCTGGCAAATGACTTCGAACACAGTTCATTATGTACTTTATTTATTCAGGTATTTCTTTCGTAAACTTGTTGACATTAAAATGTTGCCACCCATGCAATGACAATAAAAGCAACAAAGTATTGGCCGAATGGAAATTGCTCCAGAACGACGTCCAGAACTTGGACAAAGGAACAGCAATTTGAATTTTTGTCAAGAATTCAATGTGAGTTGGACGAAAGAGTGCCTCCAACACTTTTAAGGTGTGGTGAGTGCTCGGTTGTCGTTACTCGGTTGTCAGTACTCGGTTGCCGGTACTCGGTTGCCGGTACTCGGTTGCCGGAACTCGGTTGCAGGTACTCGATTCCCGGTTCTCGGTTTCCGGAACTCGGTTGCCGGTTCTCGGTTCCCGGTAATCGGTTACCCGTACACGGATCCCGGTACTCGGTTGCCGTGGTACTCGGTTGCCGTTTCTCGGTAATCGGTTGCCGGTACTCGCCGGTAAACGGTTGCAGGTACTCGGTTGCCGGTACTCGGTTCCCGACCTCGGTGGCCAGAACTCGGTTCCCGGTAATCGGTTACCAGTACACGGTTCCCGGTACTCGGTTGCCGTGGTACTCGGTTGCCGTTACTCGGTAATCGGTAGCCGGTACTCGGTTCCCGACCTCGGTTGCCAGAACTCGGTTGCCGGTTCTCGGTTACCGGTAATCGGTTACCGGTACTCAGTTCCCGGTACTCGGTTGCCGTTACTCGGTAATTGGTTGCCGGTATTCGGCTGACGGAACTCGATTGAAGGTACTCGGTTGCCGGTACTCGGTTGCCGGTACTCGGCTGCCGGTACTCAGTTGCCGGTCCTCGGTTACCGGGGTACTTGGTTTCCGTTACGCGGTACTCAGTTGCCGGTACTCGGTTGCCGGTACTCGGTTGCCGGTACTCGGTTGCCGGTACTCGGTTGCCGGTACTCGGTTGCCAGTACTCGGTTGCCGGTACTCGGTTGCCGGTACTCGGTTGCCGGTACTCGGTTGCCGGTACTCGGTTGCCGGTACTCGGTTGCCGGTACTCGGTTGCTGGTACTCGGTTGCCGGTACTCGTTTGCCGGTACTCGGTTGCCGGTACTCGGTTGCCAGTACTCGGTTGCCGGTACTCGGTTGCCGGTACTCGGTTGCCGGTACTCGGTTGCCGGTACTCGGTTGCCGGTACTCGGTTGCTGGTACTCGGTTGCCGGTACTCGTTTGCCAGTACTCGGTTTCCAGTACTCGGTTGCCGGTACTCGGTTGCCGGTACTCGGTTGCCGGTACTCGGTTGCCGGTACTCGGTGCCCGGTACAACCGCGGTTGCCGGGGTACTTGGTTTCCGTTACTCGGTACTCGGTTGCCGGAACTCGGTTGCCGGTACTCGGTAGTCGGTACTCGCTTGCCGGTACTCGGTTGCTGTTTCTCGGTACTCAGTTGCCGGTACTCGGTTGCCGGTACACGGTTGCCGTTATTCGGTACTCGGTTGCCGGTACTCGGTTCCCGGTACTGGGTTGCCGGTACTCGGTTTCCGTTACTCGGTATACTCGGTTTCCGGGACTCGGTTGCCGGTACTCTTTTCCGGTGCTGGGTTGCCGGTGCTCGATGTCCGGTACTCGGTTGCCGGTATTCGGTTGCCGGTACTCGGTTGCCGGTATTCGGTTGCCGGTACTCGGTTGCGGCTGCTTGGTACTCGGTTCCAGGTACTCGGTTGCCGGTTCTCCGTTGCCGGTACTCGATAGCCGTTACTCGGTACTCGGTTACGGGTACTCGGTTGCCGGTAGTCGGTTGCCGTTCAGAAAAAGTCAACATATGAGCATCAAAGCACATAACGTGGTTTTAAGCGTGACCACACCTCAGCGCACACTCTGACCAAGAACTTGCCATCCCTAAAACATGCCATGTCAACATTTTTCTGATTTTGGTTGAAACCTCGACCCTGTTGGTAATTTGACAAATTTTCCATCAAATTGCATTTCATGCCGCGGTATATACATCTGATAATCGCATCTTGAGCACATGGCAACATTTTTCATTGCTTTAATCGAAAAAGCGGGTCTGGAGCTGTCATTGGAAATGAAGGTTGTCCACTTCAGTTTGCAAAACCAGGCCAAACCCGCTTTTCGAACGTAACAAGTCAAAAATTTTGCCTGATGTGGAAAAACCTGGTTGTTGGCAAACCTGCAATCGCATGGCTGCCTGATTGCCACTTACCTGTGGAAGCACGCTTAGTTTTCGATGTAGGATGCTTTGCGCATTCTTAGGACGCAAATCGCAGCTTACGTGTTGCGTTCGATTGCAAAGACTTCTTTGCAAAGAGCGCTTTGGAGCTGACGTGCTTCAGCGGGAAATGGACCCGGGCCAGTTCATCTCGGCAGAACAGCGAACAGATTGTCGATTTCGCAGTCTGAACAGATTGTTTAGTTTGCAGTTTAGTCCATCATGCAAAACTCAACTTAAACTATACACATAAACACCCTTCAGCTATGTAATTGTTGTATTCCTCCCTCTCAGACTTCAAAGCATTCAAGGCCAGAACGACACTTGGCCAGGTACGGAAATGCTGAGAATGCAGCCACGGAAATTCGGAGTTGCAGTACGAGTACCTAACCATTATTCTTGCATGTGAATTGAGTAGCCCCGAAAATCAATAGCCCCGCAGTGATACTGTATATAAATTTTAGATACGAAGTCTCAATAGGAATGATGATTGGAGAATTCAATCGAAAAACAGTTAGCGATGAGAAAAATTGATATTTTCAAATCAATCTCTGGACCACGGTTTCTGCAATTCCATCTCCAAAAAGGCTGTGGTGGAACTGTGTGCTGTGCAATTGGAATGGGACTGAGACTTGGGGAAGCGTTCGTTTCCTGAGCCCTATCCAATCAGAAGCAACATTAGGTATCTCTGCCCGTTGCGCGACTAAAAGATTCGCACAGAACGTTAGCATTGCCGCGTTTGTCCCAGAAAAACAAAACAGACAAAAGAATGACAGCTCAAATACAAAACTTTTCTTTTTAAGATATTTTAATTTTCAACCACTTTAAATGCAAATGATGGACGCCCTTTCAGCACCTTCCTATCTCAGGTTTTATTCATTTTTTTTTTCAATTCTTACCAGGTATTTTAGTGCAACAGCTAGAGTTTAAAACAATAACGCAACCTCTATACCACTTATTGTCTGAAAATTTCTGAAACGAAATGTGAGAGGTGGTTGAAAAGTTGTTTTGGCTTTGAGACCCTATTTTTCTCTTGTCTTTTAAGAAGCCTGGATTATTTTCCAAGCACCATTGCCAACACAAAACGCGTGGGGCTCCGCCCGTATGCCATGTTTCGGCCGCCTTGCATTTGAAATAATTTTCTGACGAAAAACAATTATTGAACACTCTAAACCACAGGTGTCCGTTTGGCACGCTTACACACATGCCTGGACGGCTTCGGAACACATATTTTTGGAACACATGAACACTCTTTTGTTGTTTGACAATTTGGAACACGTATACTTGTTTTGAAGCACGTGGAATGTCCCAAATCTCTTGAGTGTTTAAAATCTCTGTGTCTATAGAACCACAGGTGTGCCAAAAATGTACCGAAAATGCTTCTATCTGTGCCTGTGCTAAAAGTGTTTCACAGAATATTCCACCTCGAAGTTTGTGATCTATAGCGTGTATAGGTTTCAATATGATCAAGAAATATGGCTTAAATCAGTACAGGCCTTCAATGGGAAAACCTCTCTGTTGTGCGAAAACATCATGTTCACTGCCAAGTATCTATGGTTCAGATAGCACTGAATTCCAGTCATGGACAGTCCATGGAAGAAAGGTCAGCACTTATGGGAATTATCCAACATAAAACCTATCCCCTTTGCTGAAACTCATAGAAAAAGCCCTTTTGGCAACGGAGACTTTTGGAACGCTTTGTATCGATAGCTATACAAGGATCAGAACGCTTAAAAAACAGATTTGGACAGAAAATGCCGAGTTCGTTTTTTCCGTTTGAGTAGATTCACCAATGTGATTTTTCTTTATTCCATGTCTTTTTCTTTTACTTTCGGTTATGAAGTCAGATCGCTGCCTGCGCATTGATTTTTCTTAGGTCAATGTGAATATGCAACACCGTCAAATTTAAGCTGTTTTCGTGAAAAGCTTGAAACACCACAAAGAATGCTCATTCCATAAAACAGATATTTGAAGCAATATGTGACCGACGCAACTCACCCTCAGGTTCAAGTCAACAGCCAATTCCACAGTGTGCGGATGCATCTCTAGAGGCAGCAATGGAAAAGGAATAAGATTTGAGCATGGAAATAAAAATTTCGAAAACCAAATCTATCCATGAATTGGCTATTGATTTTAACCCATAGGGGTGAGTTGCAATGGGGAAAACAGCCGATAGTCAGCAACATGCAGGCGTAAGATGGTCAAAAACGATTTAGGAACACACAAAGGTAATTCTCCTTATGTTACACTTGATCTATGTCTTTCCTCTGGAAGA
Organism: Sinentomon sp. SZTP_YWyxl; assembly: GCA_030068105.1. NCBI lineage: Eukaryota > Metazoa > Arthropoda > Protura > Sinentomata > Sinentomidae > Sinentomon > Sinentomon sp. SZTP_YWyxl. Next base: position 8,285 of record JASGXE010017502.1, read on the forward strand.
GTTAGAAAGAGTTTAAGGCAACTTGGCCAATCTTTCCACACCTGCTTTCTCTTTCTTATCGTGCGGATATTCCAGTGCCAACAAGGCCTAGAACGGAGACTTCCCTTTCTCGCGAGGACCAAACAGACCAGCGGATCCGCGCTGGCCCAACCGCCTAAAGGGAGTTTGCATTAAAGTTAACGACATTTTAAACGTGTTACATTCGCAATCTCCATCATGATATATTATGCGAACTAATAGTGCACTGGAAAGCTAGGGCCCTATCTCATTCAGAAATAATAAAGCGGATGGGTTTCTTGATCTACAGGGTGTCGGAAAATGTGCTGAAAGCCCATTGGATAAATCGGGTGTCAGTGAGCAGCGCAGAAACCGAGCCACTTTGAGAATTTGGAGAGACCATGAAGAAAGGAACTTGGAGTGGTGGAGGAGCGAAGCATTTTTCCCAAATTCCAAAAGCTGTCTGCACTTTACACTTAGCTGTTTTCCAGATGTTGTCAAAAACGTTTTTGTGACAAGGTCTTGCTGAACCTCCAACATATTTGAGATATTTTCACGTAGCCCGCCATTGGATTCCGATAACAGACGTTCATTACTGCGACCCATGGGATCAACCTTTAATCCAGCGGAGATATTGAACACCTCAAAAAATACACCAATTCACATGTGATGGAAGAAGCTCTGAAGAAAATAGATGGCCGCTGATGAACACATGGCCCTAAATTTGAAATATCTCTTATGTTCGATAAATTTCGGTGGTCAGTGTATATTTTACATTGCCGGACAAATGATTCAACCAGAAACTTTCTTTCTTCTGGGCGGTGCCCCCGCTTTATCCAATGACCGGCGTTCGGTGACCCCGAATTATAATTTATCTCTTTGCGTTTTTCTCGACCACCCTGTCCATGCAGATCTGGAGTGTTTTGTGGAGGAGGTGGGGAGCGGTGATCCAGCGAAAAAAGAAAAGAAATTCAATTTTCCTCATTTCCAGCATAGTTTGTAGAAAGTTTTTCAGAAAAGTTCGCCTCTCATTCTCTCTCTTTCGAGAAGGACGATATGCGGAAAGGCGGTCGTCCTGCTGCATATATTTATCTTTATCTCAGTTTAGCAAGCCGACGTGGAAAGAGGCAGAGAGAGCGCGAGCAAAATAGTTTTTGATATAATAGACCTTGCTTTGTCTGCGTGTAGTTTCCGGGGGACGTATGGAACAGGGCTCTCCGCAATGTTCCTTTGGCTTTCCTTTCCTAACCGGCTCCTCGTCAATAATCGGCCTAATTTCCTCTTCCTGCCTCTTGGATCAAAGGCCTGAAACTTCTTGGATTAGAAAGCAAACTTCTGCAATGATCTGTTAAGGGTTACAAACCACTCCAGAAAAGGTGATGAGCGGCAAAGGATAAAGTAACTCTTACAGACTTTCATATGGTTTGTTGAATACGATGACCCAGTTTGGGATTCATATTTTCAGCCAAAGTAAAATATTAGAGTAGATACACAGCCAAGAGGTTATTTCCGGCGCCGATAAACGACGGAACACCAAGAAAAATATCTGTGAGTAGATGATTTGCTACGATGCCAGCGTCTGCGAAATGGATCATGTTGTCAACAACAACCTTTTGACGAACTCTTAAACGTTGCCTTGGAATTAGAAAGATAGCGATCAATGCCTGATGGAATGCAACATTTGCAGTTGTGTATAATCTAATTTTGAAACGAATCTGAACCGCAGAAATCATGCGATAACATTTCTGCAATTATCTCTCGCCAGATCCTCCTCCAAACCTATTGCAATCACATTGTGAAACAAGAAGACTCTGTAAGAAACACCAACCTCTCGCAAAATTGACCAATCTTTATATGCTCATGGTCTTTTCCAAGTTCTTGCAACTGTGTGCGATTGTGAGGATTTTCTCCCAATGATTGAAACTCCACAATATTGTTCGGAAGGACCATTCTTTCAAGTTGAGGGGTTGGAACTTTCAAAGAGATGTAATTAAGCCTTCCTTTTAGGACGTACCACTGCTGAGTGGAATGCCCTTCTTGGCGAGATGAGGATTCACTGATCATAGCTCACTTTCAATCTTTGACGCAACATTTTTGAAGTGTGATGGAAACTGACTTTGATTTTCTTGATTTTTGGAAGGCTTTCATTGATGTAAAATAGATTTGCACAAAAGATTATTTTTCCTCGTACATCGAGTGGAGCAAATCCGAAGACAAGCATGATTTCTGATTATGAAATCGAAAAAAGGCAATCATTATATATAGCCATTAACGTGAATCGTCAATGGAAAACAAAGTTTTATTCAAAACGTCTTTCCCTTCTATCAATGCATCACCCCCAAAGCATCAGATGTTCATACTCGAAGGAAGCCATAGCACTGTCGCTGCATGCAGTGGAATACAAGCGTTAACCAAACACATGAAGCCACATGGCCCAATGGGTTTGAACACGACATCTGGGTGTTACAGTCCATCGGCACTGAATGCTAGTATTTGGACCCTGAAATTGCCGAATATGCAACTTGTGCATGGGATCCTCGCACTTCTGCGCATAATTGAGCGCATACAACTCCAAGCTGCCCGTTTTGTGGCTGGGGACTACAGAAGGATGCATAGTGTCACTGAAATGATCAAAAGACTTTGGGTGGAAAACTCGTGCTGAGAGGAGAAAGGAGCAACGTATTTTAAGCTTCTATAAAATTCTTATTAATTCTGGGGGTTGGGGTGAATTTTTGTATCTTATCCAATTCCATTCTTTTTTCGCTCGCTATAATCACCCTTTCAAGGTCCGGCCACTGTCGTTCACAAAGGACGTTGAAACGTATTCTTTTCTTATGGGAGGGCTGTCAAATAATGGAATTCTCTTCCATCACGGGTCCTTTGTTCCCCTTGACAAGTACATCACTCTTCGCCGCCGTCTAATAGCTGCTCCCAGAGGCGCCAGATGGCTCTCTGTCTACTATAGCTGATCTTGTTGTTCTTTTTTTCTTTGGTCTCATTTCACTGATCCATATTTTACCCATCTAATTGTCTCCATACTATTTGTGTCAATGTACATTGTTTGTGTCAATGTACATTGTTTGTGTCACTATTTATATGCACGGTATAGGGTAACACC
>JASGXE010017503.1:0-10264 GCA_030068105.1 Sinentomon sp. SZTP_YWyxl
TTTAGTGAGTAGGCTAGACCCTATAGATAGATAGATTTTAAACTGGAACCACCGCTGGTTCCCCGCCCACGAAATCATGAGACAAAGTCCCGTGTCATTTTAGAAATAAAACCCAACGCCAATGGATTGACGGCAAACGTTCAGTGCACCAGGCACCACGTCATAACAATTTTAAACAGGGACAATTGTGGCAATGGATGGCAACTTGCCAACATGGGAGGCGCGTCAAAAGCCACATAAGGCGGAGGTAAATAGCATCCAATGTGCAGTAAAAAATTGCCATGGGACAATATGGTCCAATTTTCCCAAGGGTGAGGCAAAAAGGGCAAATTCGTTATTTTAAAATGCCGGCCAGTTAAAAAAAAAATAATTCATAATAACAGGAAAAAAACAACAACAAACACAATGAAATCAAGAATGGTGTCAAACCTTGTCATTTGTCCGGTCATTGAAAAATATCAGCCGAAGAATCACGTCATATCCACATTAAAAATTGCCAGAATGAACGTGGAATAAAGTGAACCCAACAAAATGTGTAGTTGTGCATAAAAATTCAAAAACAGAAATTCCCTTGAAATGTGTTGGTAAAAGAAAGAAAGTGGGGGAAGCAAAAAAAATGGCAAAAACGGACTACCTACCTAGGTTTTTGTAATTGGGTCTAATCATTAACCGAGGAATCTAGCCTGGAAGTGAACTATCTGAATGAATTGCTTCTCTGAGATATTTTAAAACTTCTGGGAGGGGATGCAATCTGTTCCACAATTGAGGTATTGCATGAAAAATGCATGCCGATCCACATTTTTCGAAACTATAGGAGGGACAAATGATAAAAAACTGCCTGCCCTTGTAGGAAGTGTATTTGTTTTGAAGCTCCAAGGTCCATCACCCCAACCCCCTGTGACGTGCAAACATTTTTTAGTGTCAATCCAATTGATTTCTTTTCTATTCCTCTAGGTGGGCAGGTGGGAAAGGAAACATGTTGTTTCTTTAAGTTATGAAGTTTCCTGGTCTACACAGACCAGGCTAAGAGATTGGATGTTTGGCCCCTGGTTCGAAGATAGGGGTGATTGGATTGATGATCCTAGAAGAAACAACAGATTTTGAAGTGTGGTGACAAATTTCCCTTGTTGTTGGTGAGGAAGTTAAGCCTAGTCAAGGCAAAGAGTCAGAGAGAGACTGAGCTTCACCAAGGTGAGAGTTCCATCAAGAACTAAGAGGTGAAGGAGTCCACTGCGAGTCCGGAGGGTTGTGTACCTGATCGGATCTCTTAAAAGTGATCAAGAACAGGCTATCAAAGATCAGTGGAAAGAGTTGTTGTTAAGCTCTTGCTCCTGTTGGGAAAAGACTTTGAGACTGTTGGAGGAGGACGGGTGGTGACCTGTAGACCGTGTTCACCTTGGAGGGGAGAGAGAAGCTTTCAGGCAGAGGCCCATCAGGGACGAGGTACAGGTGTCAACGGACTTCTTGGTGTGCCTACCCCATGTGGTGGATGTATAGTTATTGCTGTTAAAGCAATTATGTAAAAGCATTGTTATATGCCTAAATTTGAAGTGTTTGAACATTTTATAAATCTTGTTCTTTCTTCCTATTGTTTGTTAAATTAAAACAGGTGTAGGAGTCTGCTAATTTTGTAAATGGTGGAATACTAGCGATTGGTGTATTCCTGACCTGACTATTTGATAATTTGAAGGGAATATTTGGAGGCTTTGGAGAAAGAGAGGAAGAAGGAAGATAAGCAAGAGGTAAGACTAGTAGACCTGTACATTGCAATTGGCGACCGTGACAGGACCCGATAAAGGATTTTGGTAATCCGATAAGGGTCAATTCGTGGATATGTGCCTGTGGTAAGAAGACATGGAAGGTAGTGGAAAAGAGAGTGGTTGTGCAGTGAGAGGAGAAAATGTTGGAAGCAGAGCAGGAACCAGTGGTCAGCAGAATGATGGTCAAGAAAGTGGAGAAGTACTGACATCATTGAAGGAGATGCTGGCGATAATGCGAGGAATGGAGTTGAGGCAAGTGGGTTTTCAAAAACAGCTCCAAGATTTGGAGGAGAGGGTCAATGCGCGTTTCCCGCAGAATGGCCAAGGAGAGGAAGTCGAAGAGGTTACGCAGGGTAGTTTGAGGGAGGTGGTAGAGAGGGATAATGTAGGGACTACCCTTAATCCACCTGTTTACTTGCCAGTTCCTATGTCGATGCCAAAACTTGGAGATGGATTTAATGAGAATCCATGGCATTTTATGGAGGATCTGGAAGATTACGTTCAGGCAAGTGGATTGAGAGAGTCTCAAGTTTTGAGTCAAATTGTAGTTATGTTGAGTGGTTCAATTAAAACTTGGTATAAGTTGAATAAGAACAAGTGGAAGAGTCTGGCGGAGTTTAAGAAGGCATTTTTTGAGGAATTTGCTCGGGAAGGGCGGAGAGAGAGACTTGAGCAGTGCATAAGGAATCGGTTGCAGGGTAAAGGCGAGCCATTCCATGATTATGCGAGGGAAGTGATGCAGTGGATGAGGTATTTAGACCCAGACTGCAGGGAGAGGGAGGTTGTGAGACAGTTGAGAAAGAATATGAATCCGAGCCTGGAAGTGCATATGAAGTTTGATTGTGATGTCACTGTTCAGGATTTGATACATGATGCAGAGAGAGTTGAGTTGATGTGGGAGAAGATGGTGTCGTATGAGGACAGGCTGAGTAAGGGGAAGGGTAGTGGTTATGAGTTAGTTGGTCAGAAGAGAAGTGTGCCTTGTCCAAGAGTAGTGATGGACATGGGTCGACCATTGGATAGGGAGAGAGTGGAGAGAAGAGGAGTGAGAGATGTGGAAAGGAAAGTGAAGAGTGATGTGAGAAGAGAAGATGGTGGTTTTAGTGGTGTTTGTTATATATGTCAGAAGCCTGGGCATATTGCGAGGTTTTGCAGAGAGATGCGACAGAGCCAGGAAGAGAACATGAGAAGTGGTGATGTGGTTAGAACGATGTTTGGTGATGAGTATCGTGAGATGAGATGGCCTAAAGAGATTCAAGGGGGTTTGAATGACAATAGGCAAAGAGTTGAAGTTGATGGTCGAGTTGAGGTTGATGATCAAGTTAATATAGTGAAGATGATGTCTCTTGAGGTTAGTGACGAGAAAGGGAGTAGTGGGGGCAATAGACCTTGTGTGTTGGTGACATGTTGTACTGCAAGTGATAATGTGGTGTTGCAGGCTGTACCAGACACGGGAGCAACGATGTCCATGATGGATAGAAAGCTGGTTGAGAAGTGTGGGATAAAAGAGATAAATGATGATGAGAAGGTGATGGCATGTGATGGGAGACGAATAAAAGGTGTTGGTTGTGTGGAGGTGACGTTGATGGTGTTGGAGAAAGAGTGGTCAGGTAGAGTTTTGGTTTCTGAGTTGTTTGAAACTGATATGTTGTTGGGTAGAGATGTGATGGGTAGTTTGGGTATGGCCCTGGATTTTGAAAAGAAAGTGTTCAGGGTGAAGGGGTTCAAAGATGAAGGCAAGCTGTGGATGGGTGGTGATGAAGAGATGAGTTATGGGGGTAGGCGAGGGCACCCCTATAAAACTTGCCCAGAACAAGGAGGAAAAGCCGGTGGTTAAAGTGTGTCAGACGAGCGTCCATACAGAAAAGGAAGTCTGTGTGTTGACAGAGGAGCTAGATTTTAATGACAGAAGTAGGCCTAGAGAGAAGGGGAGACAAGAATTTAAGCCGGAAAGACCAAGAGTTGAGAGAGACAAGATGAAAGCACATGGGGTTACGGAAAAGAGGAGGCTGTGTAGTAAAAAGATGAAAGAAACAACCACGAGGCAGTTGTTTGAGGTGGAAGAGGGAGTCCAACCTTTCAGCCGAGAAAGAAATACATGGAGGCCAAGGTGTCATGAAGGTGAGAGGTGACGAGATGAGCGGAGGTAGTTTCAGGAACAAGGTGAGGAGAAGAGAGGATAGTGCTAAGGAGTATTTTGGGAGTCGAGAGAGGTGGAAATTTGACAGAGGAGTAGATCATGTGGATCAAGATGGGAAGAATAACATGGAAAAAGGGAGAGGAGTTAAAATTAAGTCGAAGTGAAGCAAAGTTTAATGTTGGAGATTTGGTGGTGGTGAGGCATAGGCAAGTTGGTGTAGCGGTGGACAAACTTCGAGTACAATGGGAAGGGGCATACCGCATAAGACGGATGTTGTCGGAAGTAAAGTGCGAGGTAGAAGATGTGGAGATGAGAGAGATACAGGGAATGGTGCATGTGCGGGACGTGAAAGGGGTTTGGGAAAGGAAAGGAGATGGGTGAGAGAGGTAGGCAAGGGCAACCTCAAAGAAAACTGGCCCAGGAAGTTGATAATTTTGTCAATGGTTAAAATATTGATGATTTCTTTGTTTCCCGATGAGTACTTCACTTTATAAGATGATATGTTTATTGAAGATGTGTTGTGTTGTGATGAAATGTTATTTTTGGTCATGTGTACCCACATAATGTTTGCATTGACTTCTATCGAGTTCAATAAAATGATATTGTGGAAGAGATGTTGATTTGTGAATTTTGTTGATTTCTCAGTAAATTTGTACAGATCCTCCATTTGGGATTTGATGGGTCAGGTTAGAGTGAGGTGAGATGTGAGTGAGAGGAAGGGCAAGTAGACCAATTGGATTGACACTTTTTGAGAGGAGGGATGTGTGACGTGCAAACATTTTTTTAGTGTCAATCCAATTGATTTCTTTTCTATTCCTCTAGGTGGGGGGGGTGGGAAAGGAAACATGTTGTTTCTTTAAGTTATGAAGTTTCCTGGTCTTACACAGACCAGGCTAAAAGATTGGATGTTTGGCCCCTGGTTCGAAGATAGGGGCGATTGGATTGATGATCCTAGAAGAATACAACAGATTTTGAAGTGTGGTGACAATATTTCCCTTGTTGTTTGGTGAGGAAGTTAAGCCTAGTTAAGGCAAAGAGTCAGAGAGAGACTGAGCTTCACCAAGGTGAGAGTTCCATCAAGAACTAAGAGGTGAAGGAGTCCACTGCGAGTCCGGAGGGTTGTGTACCTGATCGGATCTCTAAAAGTGATCAAGAACAGTCTATCAAAGATCAGTGGAAAGAGTTGTTGTTAAGCTCTTGCTCCTGTTGGGAAAAGACTTTGAGACTGTTGGAGGAGGACGGGTGGTGGCCTGTAGACCGTGTTCACCTTGGAGGGGAGAGAGAAGCTTTCAGGCAGAGGCCCATCAGGGACGAGGTACAGGTGTCAACGGACTTCTAGGTGTGCCTACCCCATGTGGTGGATGTATAGTTATTGCTGTTAAAGCAATTATGTAAAAGCATTGTTATATGCCTAAATTTGAAGTGTTTGATGTGGGTAACATTTTATAAATCTTGTTCTTTCTTCCTATTGTTTGTTAAATAAAAACAGGTGTAGGAGTCTGCTAATTTTGTAAATGGTGGAATACTAGGGATTGGTGTATTCCTGACCTGACTATTCGATAATTTGAAGGGAATATTTGGAGGCTTTGGAGAAAGAGAGGAAGAAGGAAGATAAGCAAGAGGTAAGACTAGTAGACCTGTACGTTGCACCCCACATCTGTTTATGCATTTCCTGAAAGAAGGGAGACCATGCAAAACTCTTCGGAGTTCTAGTGTTTCCCAACCAAGATCATTGATGAGGGAGGTGACACTCATATCAAACGAAAAATTGCCCGAGACAAATCTTGCAGCTCGCCTCTGCACAGCCTCAAGTGCATCAATGTGGCACCTCTGAAATGGAGCCCAGGAAGTTGTGGAATATTCCAAAATGGACCTAACAGTTGAGAAATACAAGATGGTCTTCACACGTTTAGATGCATAACCATAATTCCTAATGAGAAATTTCAGTTGATTTGAAGCTCTCTTCACCAAATTATGTATGTGTGGTGCCCAATTTAGTTGACTGTTAAACAGTAGACCCAAATATTTAAGAGCCTGAGGCCTGGAAAGAGCAGTGAGCCCAACCCTATAATCATTTATGATTGGTGATGCAGAAGTGGAAAATGACATAACAGAAGTCTTTTGAGGCATTTATATCCATGCAGTTTTCAATGCACCAGTCCGCAATGAAGTCAAGATCCCGCTGCAGAAGTGCAGAGTCATCATTGGTGGACACAATGACAAGACAAGACGTAAGGTATGATGCCTTCTTTTCGGCAAACACCCACAACCTAAAATTTACTCTCGACTAAGAAGACAAAACAAATATTGAAAAAAAACATCTTTCACTCACTCACAAGACCCCAGCGCAACACAAAATTACATACCTACATTGACATACCTAACCACTATCTCGCCCACTAACTAATAACTCAAACTTGAACCACACAGCAAAACATCAAAAATGCAAACGAGACTGCTCCTTCACAAACATGTTCAAAGCTCTTCTTGCCCTGGAATCTAAGATAAGTTAAAGTTAGGCCTACCTACCTACCTAAAGACAAGAATGAATGAAAGCGAAACAGAAAAACTTAGCTTTGAATTTTGGCTAAATCCTTCATCGTTTGCTCAGCGTCAGATCAACCATCTCCCGGGCTAGGCACCATCACCACACCGCCCCCGTCATCCACTCAGTGCCACCTCCCGAGCTCGTCAGACATCCCTCACCACAGTTGTTCGTCTCGGTAACTGTTCACTTTCACATTCGTCAATAATCTACACCTCCTTCGTCCTTCATTCCGTGTCATCTCCTGAGTTCGTCAGACATCCCTTACCACAATTCATCCAACTGCTCACCTTGACATTCGTTAATAATCTAAAACAGGAGAAAAAAAAGAAAGATAAAAGAAAAGGATGAAGGAAGGAAGCAAAGCAACTTCAAAAGAGGCAGCTTATAAAAAAGAATAAAAAGAAAAGAAATAGAGATGACAAAGAAATACAAGAAAGATATAAGAGATGCAAAAAAGTGAAGTAAATGGAATAAAGATGAGAACTTCCCCTTTCCAGTGCACAACAACGGGGGAATGGTTCGCCTTGTGTCAGTCACGCGGCGAGAGCGCAGTCCGGCATAAGCTCGGTTAACTGCGCAGGGAATCACGGAAGCACCAGCGGCGTTCGCCAGCAGTACGCACACTCCCTCTTCCCAGCTGCGTGAAAAAGGTTTTGCACTGACCACGCAGTGGGGGGCCGCCAACATGGGCCGCCGTCTCCGGGCAGGTTCCCGGCTTTGGTCTGGGCGTGGGTCCCCGACCCTTTCCCAAACCTCATGTACAGGGTGATCCAAAAAAAAAAAGTATAGTGAAACTTGTGCATGCTGATTTGTTCCTTTTTCGCTGCGCTGGTTAACCGCGGAGAAACCGTAACGGCGGCTGCTTACAGACAACAGTCCTTAGAGCCGTTTGTGGCTGAACTGTCCCTTGTCTGCCAGGAGCTTGACCTCAGATCAGCAATGGTTTCAGCAATATGGAGACTCGTCGCATATTGGCCGCGACAACTTGCAGTTCCTGCTCCATGAATTCCAGGACCAGATTTTGCGCAACTCCACTTTCCCTTTTCCAACTAACAGCTCATAGTCCCGACCTAACCCCAGCAGATTTCTTCCTTTGGGGCTATCTCAGGAAGTTGCACTTCATCCTCCAGGCATGCCAGAATCCAGGGCCGGCCTTCATCAAAGAATGACTGATGTCGGACCATTTCCCGAAAAATGCGTAGACTTGTGTTTCGCAACCTTCGCCGACGGCTAAAGGCATGTATTCGGCTTCAGGGCAGTCACTTTTCGAACATCGCATGCCTCCACATCCAGTCGCAGCAAAAATGCACAAATCAGCACGCACAAGTTTCACTATACTTTTTTTTTTTGGATCACCCTGTATATCAACCCCGTGGCAATGCACCAGATCGGTTCCGAAAAAAAAATGACAAGACAAGACAAGACGTAAGGTATGATGCCTTCTTTTCGGCAAAAACCCACAACCTAAAATTTACTCTCGACAAAAAAGAAAACAATTGAAAAAAAAAACATCTTTCACTCACTCGCAAAACCCCCGCGCAACACAAAATTACATACCAACATTATAGAAATACCTAACCACTATCTAGCCCAACTCAAACTTGAACCACACAGCAAAACATCAAAAAATGCAAACGAGACTGCTCCTTCACAAACATGTTCATACCTCCTCTTGCCCTGGAATCTAAGATAAGTTTAAGTTGGGCCTACCTACCTACCTAAAGACAAAAAAATGAATAAAAGCGAAACAGAAAAACTTAGCTTTGAATTTTGGCTAAATCCTTCCTCATTTGCTCAGCATCAGATCAATCATCTCCCGGGCGAGGCATTTATTTATTTTTTTACTGGGGACGGAGTCCCCCCGCCGTCGCAACCGTGGGACAAAAGTCCGGTGTCAAAAATAAAACAAAAGCAACCAATGCCGTCGGAGAGATGCAACAATTAGTGGTGTGTATTTCAACACCAATTCAGTCTCATTTTTGACAAAGGCATTTTTGCCAAAAATTGCATCCCATTCCGTTAGTGCAGAGGACAAAACGCCGATTGTTAGAATAATGAATGATGCATGGATGAATGATGCATGGCGTAACCAAAATGTTAACGATTGACTCAATTAAAATAAATATTGTATAATAAAATAAATATCCACAAGAGGGAGTGTGCGTACTGCTGGCGAAAGCCGCTGGTGCTTCCGTGACTCCCTGCGCTAGTTAACCGGCAGTTGTCGGACAGCGCTATCGCCGCGCGACTGACGCAAGGCGAACCCATTCCCCCGATGTAGTGCTCCGGAAAGACTACCTAGGAACCTATGTGGGTCAAACTGTGTTATCTTCTACTTCTTTTTCTTCTATCTAATCTCATGTTGTTGGCTTTGTTTCTTCATTTTGTCATTTCCCTACCTTCTTCCTTTTCTCTCACCTACCTATGTCTAACTTTTATTCGCTTTTTTGCATATTTTCATTTGAGATTGCGAATGGGTATGTTGTGGTGTGCGTGTGTGCTGGTTAATGCTGCAGGCTTGATGCTGATGGTAGGGGAGGTCTTGTTTGGGTCGCGTGTGTATGACTGTTGTGTGCCTGTATTGAATGCTATATGACTAGGCCCCGTCCACATTCCGATGATATGTCCTATATCTACCCTCCTCACCCCTCCTTCCTTTACTTACCCTTTCCTATCCTTACGAATATTGCAGCCGACGGTCGCGTGTCCTTCCCTTCCCTCCCTTCCCCTTCCCAGGTATATGATGACATTTGCTGTCATATGTGAGAACTTGCTGTTCTCCATTGACGATTGCCTCGTGGCATAATAACCTGCTGAAAGCAGCGTCTGATACCCCTATATGCCCCATAAAGGTGGCATGTCATTTTTTGTGCCGAAGAGGCAAATTTGAATTTATAAAGTGCCGGCCGTAAAAACAAATGTGAACGGGACAACAAAAATACAGTCAAATGATAATAAAAATGCGGTCATACCTTGTCAGAAGTGAGTTGCTCCATGGTAAAATAGGTGACATGTGATAGGACCAGTCACAAGACCTCAAGATGAATTATTTTTGCAAGACAACAAAAGAAAAAGTCCCTTGAAATAAGTTTATGAGGAGAAGGAAAGGGGGAAGCTAATTAGAAAACTGAAGGAACTACACAATGGGCCAAGTAATTAACAAGGAATCTAGCCTAGTCCGTATTGCCTGGACAAATTGGTTCTCAGTCATGTCCAGAACCTCTGGAAGAAGACAGCCTATTCCACACAAAGATGTATCATGTAAAAAATACATGTCTGTCCCATTTTTAAAAGTTTGAGGAGGGACAAAAGACAAAAAACCACCTGCTCTGGTGGGGATGTGTTAAAACTGAAGTCCCACAGTCCATCACCCCAACCCCCCCAGTAATACAGCCTAAAAGCAGAGAGACCATGCAAACCGAGCGCTCAAGTGTTTAACCAAGATCAAAGGGAAGAACAAACAAAGGGAGAAATTCCCGAGAAAACGGGCTCCCCTTGCACACCCAAGGCCAATGTAACCTCTAAAGGAGCCAGGAATAGTGGAATTTCCAAAACCGACATTGAGAAGTACAATGGATTTTACCGGACAATCCTTTTCTTTGAAAACTTCAATTGGTTCAAGCCCTCTTACCAAATTATGGAATATCCCAATAGCTGACAGTTAAAAAAAACAGTCCCAAATTTTAAAAACCTGAGGCCCTTTAAAGATAGGCCCAACTTTAATTCATAATGACGGGTGATGCGGAAGTGGAAAATGACATGATGGGTCTTTGAGGCGTTTATATCCATGCAGTTTTCAGTGCACCAGACAGCAAT